>JAQGCC010001551.1:0-22984 GCA_034698905.1 Xestoiulus laeticollis | reverse complement strand
TTTCCTCCAAAGGAGAAATCTTTGAACAAATTCTAAAATAGGCAACCTGTGAGTCGAAATGTTGGCTAAAATTCATTCGATTTCATCAAATATTAAACTTTTTTATTAGAAAATAATTTTGGGATGTTTTTTTCATAATCACCATGTATAGTTATTTCCCTTAAAAATCTGGCTCTTTGCCGCCTGCCACATGGAATGTTATAGGCTGACTGCAGGGAATTGAATTGAATTGAAAGGTGTTGGCCTGCGGTTCAAAATTCTTTTCCAACTTTTGCATGTGGCTCAAAAAAGGTGGACTTCTCTGCTTTAATTTGTCAGCAAGATAGTGATAATTACCCATCCCCCAATCTATCCCTTGATCCTCGTCTTCCTTCTCTTTTTTCGCATCGGCTTCCTCCTTTAGCCGCTGCGACAGTTCTTCTTCCTGCTTCCGGCTCTCCTCGTCCCGTTTCGCCTTTTCCTTGATCTCGGTAACCGTTAGCGGGGATTCCTCCTCTGCGTCCTCGTCCGGCCCCTGCATGATGAACATGCGCGAACTTCCGCCAAGCTTTACCATGTGGCCCACGTGCAGGCGGTAGTAGCAGCGTGGCTTGACAGGGCATTTGTTTAGCAGTGTTCCATGAGTGCTATCCAGGTCGTAAAGATAGAAGCCGGCGGGTTGGTCCTCAGCAGCCGTGGCACGGTACTGCACGACAGCGTGATACCTCGAAATGGAAGGATGCTCCAGTTTTACGTCGCAGGACGTTAGCCTCCCGAAAACTGTGAAGGCACGGACGCTTAAGTCGATGGACTCCAAAATAATACCACCTTTCAGCACCTCGAAGCTGTATGGCCTTTCCGGCATACCACCCCAAGAGGGTTCCTTGTAGGGGATTGCGATGGATATGTCCTGGAGGGCTTCGGCTGGGGATTTGGAGGACCTGCAGGAATTATTTGATGCATTTTTCTGCTGTTCCAAAGTCTGTACAGGAACGGATTTCGATGACTCTGGAATGCTCTCAGTCGTGACAACTACGCCAGGAGGCTGACCAGCTGAGGTATTATTCTCTGGTAAACTTGTTTCTTGAGTAGATACTTGCTTAAGCTGTTTTAGTTTTTGGGGTTTTGGACCTATCAACATGGGGACTTTGAACACTGGGTTAATGGGCTGCTCGCTTTCCTCCTGTGCTATCGTTATTGGCTCATCATCCGATGAGAGGACGGCTTTGGGCTCTTCAGCCTCGTCCACGTTTTTCTTAATCTCACTATCCATTTTAAATTTCAACTTTTAGAAACTACTTAGAATGTAAAATTTACCGACTTTATGGATCCAGACGCATGACGATTTTAAACGCAAAGCAGTGACTGTAGCAGACGATTACGGAAGCGATTAGAAGGAGCGTCGTTTCGAAATGTCACTTTTTTGATAACTAGTCTATTTGTTTGGGAACTTTTGATGGATATCATGTGGTAAAATTTCGATAAAAGTTCACAATAATTTTCCAATTTTTCAAATGTCGTCTGAAGCTATACGTATTGGAGCTCGATTTGAGTGTGATGGCAATATAGGTACTGTCAGATATGTTGGAGGTGTACCGCCAACTGAAGGTAAATATCAACCCCCCTTCAATGAATGATTTGCATATACATGTACTCCTTTCCTATATAGTCGAACAAGTCGAAGTATAGTTTTTTAGGACACTAGATACCCATTAATAATGAAATCATAAAAAACTGCATAAAATAAAGAAACTGGTTTATGCCAAAAATTGAATTTAACTAATCTTGTGCACCTATATAGGCCTATACTAGCTGCTGTTTGTATTTTGGGTTTGCTAGTCGGTGCTATATCGATATTATATACCCGGATCTAAAATTCCATAGAGAACAGTAGAGTAATTCTATTGCTCTTTAATATTGGTTTCTATCATTCGATTGACTTGTATTGGCTGGGTCATTTGACAATATATAAATTAAAATTAACAGTTCAAACCAATAGAAAATATAATTATTTATGGTCCTATATATTGTCAACAACATTAAAATTTCCAAAGGGCCAAATAAAAATAACAATTTTAACCAGCATTTATTTTTCGATCTCACCATTGAACTACTTTTGGACAAGTTCAAATCTCTGTGCACTAAATTAGCTTTAACTGCTCAATTAGTCACGCCAAATGTGACCTACGTACACAACCATCCTATATTCAAGGTGGTGTACAAACTTGGATTACATGTAGGCCTACCCCAATTTGGTTTGCATCAGGAGGTTGCCACCTGTAATAGCCTGGCCAACATAGTTTCAAGTAGAGGTATCCCATCTGTGGCCAAATATCCACTCTGCTGCTGTGGTCCTGGAACAAGTGTTAAAGTAAATATGGATTGCCATCGATCAACTTAATACGTACCTGAGGGTTCTGCAATGTGGAAAATGGTGAATTACCAAACTGTTCAGGTGGACGTTAATTTTGTTGGCCATTTTTCGTGCTCTAGTGATGCTTTTTGACCATAAATTATTTCATAGGCCTACTGATGTTATCCGCACCAGGGCTGTGATATTTTGAGATTTATGGAGCTTTTAAAAGAAGCAGCGCTTATTAAAGTAACTTTAAGAAGGCTGGCGTATAATTAAGGTCTCCGAGGGTCGGTTGCAACCAAAAAGGATAATTAATTAATCAGAATTTTTAAGAATTGATTTGCTATATCCTCGAATGGGTACTGTATGATTCTTAAATCCCTTTGGGCTCTTAAATAGAGGTGGGCTAACTATAGTAAAAGGCCAATGGAACTGTTGTCAGGAAGATGCCAACCAAGGTGTTAGTGCCATTTATTTAATCCTCTAAGTTGGCGCCATAGCTGTTCGATTTTGTCCCTGCGGGCCAGTTCATGTCCTTGCTCTTAATCTTCACACATCAAACCAGCATACATACCATTGCTGCAGAAATCATGATACATTTAAGGGGATAAAGGAATTTTAATAGTTTAATTGTACGTTGCTAATTTACATAATATACAAAATAAATATGAAATAAATTTTAGCAAGATAATTAATGCCCGATTTCAATTGTGGTCAAATTGTAACCTATCGGCCTAGGCCTATACTTTAATCAACCCTATAAATTACGGACAAGATCCTATAGTTTAGCTGGGTGGCTAAGTAATTGTTATGCAAATTGTCTAACAGTTTTTATTTTTTAGTAATTTTTAATAGCTGAATGAATTTAATCTTAGATAAAACTTTACCTAATATGGTTATTTTATAGGTCTTTGGCTTGGTGTGGAGTGGGATGATGAATCGCGTGGTAAACATGATGGAAGCTACAACGACGTTCGGTATTTTAAAACAAGGTGGGCAATAATGTTAATACATGGACATTGTTGGTTGTATTTCACACTTTATTTATCATGTTTTTTATTTAGAATATTTTTTAAAAAAATGTTTTCATTGGGCTTTTAATTCTGTATAGAAAATAGGAATCCTTATATATGAATCCTTATAATATGAGAGATGAGTTAGATGGTATACATGTATCACCAGTGTGTAAAATATGTTTATTTATAATTCTAATGGCATTTCATTTGGTTACATTTTCTTAGTTTCCCCAAATCGGGCTCTTTTATTCGCCTTGGTAAAGCTGACTTTGGAATAACTTGCTTGCACGCTATTTCTGAAAAGTATGGTAAAGTGAAACCGGATATTGAAGTGGATAAAAAAATAGAAGAAAAGTTATTTATTCTCCAGAAGAACAATAGCATTCTGCCAATTGAAGCTGTGGGAATTGACAAAATTGAAGCCAGGCAGAGGTATGTTATGTTTAGTCTAATATCAATATTATTACTGGATTTGTGATCTTGTTTGTGGAAATTTGGATAAAAGTGTTGCCCATATTTGTCTTCAAACGTTCTTATCATATCATGATAATAGAAAGGAACGAGATTTATAAAAGTAAACAGCCTTCATTTAATGATTTGAAATCATTCCAATTATCCAATTATAACGTTTAATGTTAATATTGAAATGTGCTTTTATCAAATACATTTTTAGCAACTTAAGCAACCTGCAAGACGTATCCATTTCATCGATGAAAGTTAATGGTGCTGGATCTGAGAACGAACTTGCCAGTACCGTTCCGAATATTGTTAACCTGGATTTATCACAAAATCTAATAAGTTCGTGGGAGGAAGTTGCTAGAATCACAATCCAATTGCATCGCTTAAAAAGCTTAAATCTTAGGTAATCGAGTTATTAATTTGATGTTGTTCATGGACATATTGTATTTATATTATAAATGTAAATTTGTGTTTTAATAGAAGCATAACTAATTGAACACTTTCCGCATAGTAAAGGGTGCTGTTGTAGATTACCTTAGCGAATTTATAAACATTTGATTTAAAAATCCATCAGAAAAATGATCAGATTTTTGAAACCATATATATAATTATTTTATTTGGGGAATTAAAGTAGGACGTAATCAACATCAAGAGTCCAAACTGCTGTTTCAATTAATATATAAATATACAAATATAGTAAAATGTCTTCAAATTAGGGCCAATAATGCGTGCATTTGCGACATGTGATTATAGATCGCGTTTGGCAATCAAGCATAGCACTCGTGCATTGCGGGGAGCTTGCTACCATTTAATGTAGGGCAGTGGTTCTCAAACTAGGTGCCGCGAGCGTATGCCAGAGGTGCCTCAATAATGTTTAATTTTCACGAAGATTTAGCAATTTGGCAGAAGAATCCATTTTTTTTAACATGGCAACATCAGGAGATAATGAAAAATGTATCTAAACAGTTTCGTTCACCGCATTACATATAGTAGTACGTGAAGCTGTGCCGCAAATTTTTTTAGCCCTACAAGGCAGGCTGCATTGCACCCGCGATATTTAAAAAAAAACATTTTTATTTAATAATTTAAAAAATATCTGAACGTTTTCATGAAAAAATAGGATCTTATGCTAACTGGATTTTCTTCTCGCCGCTGCACCCTTGTTGGGCTAAAAAAAACTTTCGACAATCTGACTATATTTACTGCTCGGTTGTCTTTAATGCGATAAATGAAACTGTTTGGATGAATTTTTCATTCTCATGATGTTACCATGTTATAAAAACGCCGGTGGTTGAGTGGGTATTACGCGCTTGCCTCTCGATTCCAGGGTGCGGGGTTTTATCCTCTGCCGAGGTCGGTGGGAATTTTTCGAAAGGGCGAAATTTCCAAAGTGGCGGCTGCTTCAAATGAGTAAACCGATGTTCTGTGTAGATCCCCTTAGTCTCTGCACATTAAAGATCACTCGAGAGGGGGTGTAGTCTCCCCTCGTTGGCAAAATCTCTCCCCAAAAATGCGACATGGCATTAGGGTAATAAATTGAATTGAAATGGATTCTACTGCGAAATTTCTAAATCTTAGTAAAAATTAAATATGGCATACGTTTATGTCACCCAGTTTGAGAACCCATGCCCTAGATAAATAATCAGAGAATTTCTTAAAATTTATCATGTTTTAAAAAAAGCAAAACTATAATTGATAACTTTCTCTATTGATAAGGGTGATTTTATAGATCACCTTAATATAATTTTTGTTAGCAAGATTTAAAAAAATGCATATTATTGCCGGATGTCATGATTTTTATTTTGACTTCCTTTGTTAGAAAAATTAAGGTTGTTTTCAAATCTTTTGCAAAAAAATGTTTTCCCATCTATTTTACAATTCAAATTATAAAATTTTCAATCTCATTATGTAAAATTTGTAGCATTTTGAATTTTCACTATGTTTTAAAAATAGTATATATGCCTAGCTGTGTTTATAATTTGTTGTATTGCTGTCAGTATTAACAGGCTAACAGTTCCAAGTGAACCTGAAAAACTGCAAGAAAATTTTGCTTCCGTGAAGATGCTGATTCTTTCGAAAATGAATTTAACCTGGCAGCAGGTAAAATGATCAACCTGCTAAAATTATGAACATTTTGAAATGGAAACGATTTTTTACATTATATCAATCATGATCAATAGGTACTATGCTGTTCAAACATGTGGCAAAATGTAGTGCACCTGCAAATTCCATTCAACAAAATTTCATCCATAGAATTGCCAATAAATGCCCTAAGGAGTATTGAACATATTGATCTAGAGGGAAACTTGATTAATAACTGGAGTGAAGTTTTGAAATTGGGACATTTACCTAGGTAAGAAGTGTGTACTTTTTATATGAACTATATTACATTTGTATTTCGTATTTGCTTGGTATATTTACTATATGCCACGCTAGCTACTTACAGTAAATATTAATTTTATATTGCAAATTAGCAACTTACACATTTCGAAATACATTATTTACCTACTGAAAAATCTGATCTGATCTGAAAGATAGAACAAATTACGAACAGAATTTCCATTTTGACGATTAATATTTTACAGTTCATTTTTTGTAGCACTTCAATATTTCGATAAAAATATTTGTAACAAAATAATTGTTTTTGAACAGGTTAAGGTTTTTAAACTTAAACAGCAATGGAATTGAAGATATTTATTTCGATGATGTTCCACCTGTTGGCAAAACATCATATTTTCCTGTTTTGGAAGTGCTTTACCTTCGGGATAATAGGATAAACAAGGTAAATAATGCCAGTTAATAATAAAATAATTCGATACTTTGGTATTAAAATCAGCTGTGAATTATCCCAAATTTTTTTACCAGCTATCATCTTTAAACGAGCTGAATAAATTGGCAGTTCTTAATGAAATTATGATCAAGAAAAATCCCATCTGGGAATTGGATAAAACTGTAACCATTTGGCAGATAATAACTGCTAAGCTTTCTGGTCTGAAACTGCTCAACAGAAGCTCTGTAAGTATGGAAATAAATATGAGCGTACACTATACAATTTTAGATCTGTTGTTTTCGAAGCAACTAGTGGTGGTCATTTGGACAACATTTAATATTTCGCATTAAATTGATACAAATTGTTACATGAATTGTTGTTTTTATTCAATCTTGCAAGATTTCTCCTGGAGAAAGGCGAGGAGCTGAACTGGATTATTTACTCAAATATGGAAAAGAGTGGATGGCAGCAGAAGGCGACCCAGGTAGCAGCGCTAAAGCTGAATTTTTAAAAAAACATCCACGATATTTCCAATTAGTAAAAGGTTTGTTTATCAATGATGCTGCATTTTATTTCAATTGTATATGAGTGCCTGTAATTAATGTCATGTGTAATTTTTTTAGTACATGGTGCTGTTGAAGAATCAGAATTAAACGTGCAATCACCTTCATTAAAAACGAGCTTAATTTGTATCCTTTGCATTGCTTCTATTTACATGTGTCATAAATTAAATCATCCTAACACAGTAGTGTTTATCCCATAGTCCGATGACTAATTTTGGCCCACTAAGCTTTTTACGATTCACCGTGGCCCACTAGCATGCCACACCCTGTAGAACAATTTTTGAATTGCTAATTTTTATAGCAAGCTTATTACATGTAGAAAAATATGTAGCTCTGGTTTTAAATTTCAAGTTGATAAAGGCCAGGCCTAAAGCATTTGTTTTGGATAATCTTTCCTTAATTGTGGTATTTAGCAATTTCAATACACTGCCCACAAATAGCCGAAAATAAACCTCTTGTTAAAAAGCTTCCAGGTAAGTGTGCATGTGAAAGATTTAATTCTTCACACACCTATATGGTCAGGGAAACAAGGGATTCTTGACCTTTTTGGCTGTTTATGGAAGAAATGTAATGTAAATCGTAAATCATAACTTGTCAATAATTAGGAAAGGCTGTTGCTGAAAAAAACATGGTGTGGATGTACTCCTAATTGCAGAATTGGATTTGAATAATTAATATGTCCAATTTTTTTATCGTTACAGGGTCAATGGCAGTTCAGAAACTTCGCAGTTTAGTACACCGTTTATTCAAATTAGAAGTGGAAAATGTAATCCTGAGTTGCACTTCAACCAAGGTGAGGGAACGAAGAATTTGAAATGCTAACTTTTTAGAACGGCAATGCCTGTGAGTAATTTCTTGTTCTGTTTTCTGCAGAAGCCTGAGCATGAAGTAGAAATGAGCAACGACTTAAGACAATTGTCCTTTTATGTTGAGAGTGGAGATCAAGTATTTGTAAGATGGAGATAAGTACAGTAACGTTATACATATAAATTGTACATAGATCATGTAATCGAAACCTTGCTGACTGATTACACGTACTGGAAAGAGGTTGTAAAATAATTGCTCAGACGTGGATTTCAAATATTAAGATAGTCTATGGTTATTTATAATTCAGGTAAATGGCAAATGCTTAATTCGCTAAAACAAATGTAAAATGCTTCATAAGTGCGATTTCTGTTCATGTGTTTATCCTAAAAGATATAAGATGAAAAATTCACAAATTTTTGCATACACAAGTTTTAATTAGTCGGCTGGGGAACCCATAGAAAGAAGTAGTTCATTATGTTTTGCTTTGTACCTCTTTAAAAACATATATACATGTTACATTGCAAATGTCAAGTTGCATGGACAAACATTATATACAGTGAAACTTTGATTAACGACAATATCGGGACCGTGACTTTCTCGTGCAATGTTTTCTTAGGTTTGCTATTATTAGCTTTAGAGCAGAGTTGATTCTATCTATTTTTAAGATTTGACATTTGAAGATCATCCCTTGCCGCATCAACATTGAAAATTGCATCTTTTATGCATTTCGGGTAACTGACAGTTAAAAGAGTGACGGTTAATGGAAGTTTCACTGTAGTGTAGGAAATCACAGATAGAGTAAAATTTCACGTTGTAATCACTGGCCACAACCATTGTTGAACAAAGTAATAGCAAACAAAAATTGGGAACGAATGTGTGATGAGACATTTATACGCTTAAATAACTGACATATAAAAACAACAATTTATACATAAAATTTAAGGGAGCAGAATTAAAAGTTAGTGTATTTTTGCTTTTCTAACATAATTTAGCTACAGAACCTTTGCAACTTAAATTGAAAGAGAAATTATTTTGTTTAACTGTTGATGACTACAAAACGGCCAATTACTGCCTTAATGTACCTTGTTATAAGATGAATAATTATAAATTTGTATAAGGGTTTCTGTGTATCCCCATTTAGGAAAAACAATTGTAGTTGGTGTAGTTGGGTTAATACTGGCAGTGGTTTTTACTGCTTTTATACCAAATAAGTGCCAGGGTGCATCTTTGTAAGTCATGAAATTTGCATGTAGAAATTGTCATCGTTAGACATTTGCAATGCGTTAGGTTATTAAGGCATGTATATTTGAAAAATCTGACTCGAACTTTAGTGTTGACTAATATTGGTTAAAAGCATTACAGTTGTTTTGGTGTTCAATTATGTAAACTGCAACAAAACTGAAGTTTTTGAATCTTTGGTTTTATTTTTGGAATTTCGTGGCAAGTCAAGTAAGCATTACAAATTAGCTCTGTAAATTTCCATTTTAATTGCTATTAAATTATCAGTTTAGCCTCACACTAGCAAATTATTTGTCCTATTAAAATCTGTGAAATAAATACAGTAAAACCTGCTATAGGTGCCAACCCAAGAAATGACCAAAATCGGTCAATGTATACAGGTGGTCAATATACAGACAATTTTTTATGAAGGAAAAATACATGTATGCACCAAAACAAATTCATGAAAATGGTCACTATACAGAGGTTGTCACTTTACCAAGTTTTACTGTATATCACCTATTCTATAGGTCATCAAGTATTTTTTTTTAATTTTCGAGATAATTAAATTACGAGTACTGACTACATTAATCATTAGAGACATTTTTTACATAATGCACAAGCCACCAATCAACTTCATAAGATAGTTTCTGGTTTATTTGACAAACTGTTGATACATTGAACATATCTGATCAACAATGGAGTGGAGCAGGTTGTGGCCTGTGATTTGGTAAATGCATTTCTATAATACAAGGTAATAACGAATGAGCATTTGAGTTTTGGTTAGTCTTCTCGCGACTAAAGTTGATCGCGGTTCTTTTTGAAACATTTGGAGAAGTCAGAATGCCATAGTGCGGTTCTTCTCGAGATGTTTCTGTGATCGGTAAAGACCTATCAAGTTATTATATGCTTGGCACGTGAGAGCACATGAACGGAAAAGTAATCTTTAGCCGTTCGAAACTTAATCACATATTAAAGTCTTATCGCTGAAGTTGCATTTGTACGACTTTGTTGATGGATGAATTTGTTTGTAAATGAGATGCCATCCAAGACATAAAGATATTTTGTAATTGGTGAAATGGTTCGAGGGTAAAACTGTCAGGTATTAACATATACAGTTCTTTTATAATTCTCCAGTCTTCTGCTTGGAAAAAAAATTGCAGTGGTAATGAATTTATTAAGAATCCTGTTATTTGGAAATGCACTGTTCTTCAAGTTTTGACTAAACCAGTTTCTCTTTGGTCTGCACCATCTTCTGAGTAATTCTCAGTGGCGACTTACCTTCTGAATAACAGGAACGTATATTTTGGAACAAATCCTAGCTAATGTTCCGAGGTTAATCGCCAGTGAGCATTACTCAGAAGATGGTGCAAGTCAAAACAAGCAGAACAGATATTTTCAAATACCAGGATTATTAAGAAATTCATTACCACTGCAGATTTTTATCGTGTTGGAAGTCGATAAGCCAATTATAAACTATTAATTGCTTTTGAAATTAAGAATTTGATTCGAATTCAAGATTTAACACACGTGACCTGAGCATTTTTTCCTCTAGTGTTCAATAACAATGAAAATTCTGATTTGAAACTAAGATATTTCAGAAAATGGATGGCACCTCAATCATGAATGTATGAACATAAATGTGTTTTCTCAAAAAATAATCTAAGTATGCACCATGATCACGAACTAGGAGAGGTGAAGCGTAAATCAAATAACATAGAATACAATACAAGGTGCTCAGAAACGAACAACACAAATGAAAATTCCTTATTAAAATGCATATAAAATTTAAACGCCTTATAGTTTCAAATACTTTCTGTAGAGAGCTACAAAAGTCGGAATAAACTAACTTTCTCTTAAAATAATCAGCTGCAGCGCACATACATTCGATTTCAAGAAATATTCTGATCCAAGAGGAATCATTACTTTACGTGTACAATTTTTCACTTTTTGAGATTCGGGTAATAGACATTTTTAAAGGTTATTTTTCATGACTGTACAAATAGTCTGGTATAAAGCATGTTGGTGGATCGATTACACTTTATAATTTCTTAGCAAATTAGTAATTAAAAGTTGAAAAACACCTTATAAATGTCAGCCACTAAAGATTACGGGCTCATCAATAGGTTTTCAATTGCAAGAGATTACGTTTGCGTAATTCTTTAAATTCAACAGCAGTCCCACCGTTGGAAAATTACCATTTTATAATCTGTCCTTTGTTTATAAGCTAGAAGTATGAGCAAATAAATAATCGGTGTAATTAAACTGGTGATGGATCCAGTGTTAGATCTAACCAGAATGCTACTGCAATTCAGCTGGAATTTTCATTTAGTAGATGAACTCATGCAAATTAATGTATCTTAGCATTCTACACGAATTTGCAGGCCTAATCATGGCAGCAGGAATGCTTCGAATGCCGTTTTATAATTGGCCCAGTTCGGAGCCCAATACATTATGACTAAATCAGTGATAAACTCTTAAGTAATGGTTTTTGTTTTGGTACCCTTAAATTTCTCCATTGATGTTGACAACTGCTGAATTCACTATCATACACAATGCAAGCTGGGACATTCAATGCCTTTGCATACCCGAAAAGACGTGCACAAAAAATAAGCTGCCATTAATTTTATCGCTTAGGACAGGAGTCGGCAACTTTTTGAGACGGAAGAACCAAAAGTAATAATTTACAAAATTTCTCAGTTTTTGTATTATGCCACTTTTTGCATTATGGTATATACACAATTTGACATCGAAAGAGCCACAACTTGACATCGAAAAAGCCGCAGGTTGCCGACCCCTGGCTTAGGAGTTGCAAGATACGACCGATCACTCACACAAATAAAGCTAAGAATGGAGGCACAAATTACTCTCCTTTATTATACCAGAGATAGTAATTAAAGAGTAAAGTAATTTTCGAAAGAAATTAAAAATGTGATTAGAAGCGCATGCACACTAACGTGTAAAACAGGGGTTTTCAACCTTTTATAAGCCACCAGTAATTACGAAAATTGAACACTTCCACTCATCCCATTCCCAAAAAACCAAGAAAAAATTGTTCTTAATTTTAAACTTATTCAATGTGCATGCTTTATTTCTGGCTGTCATCATATTAAGTATAAAATCAGGAGTATACATTATATTTTTCAACATGTAGTAAGCTTTGTATAAAAATAAGCAATTAAAAAATGCTTCTATTTGGGACAAAAATATGCCACATGCCACAGGTTGAACACCCCTGGTGTAAAACATTATGTGCACGATACTCTAATCTCACATTTGGTTAGTCCCAAATGTGCAATATTGCGGGTTCATTAAGCAAAATATTATAATTCAGATCTTGCAATAACATTTTTACAAAGGGTGGCTAAATCGTTGCTAAGAGCAAGACTGCCTGAAAAAGCCTAAGTGAAATATCAGTGGTTGTTTTAGTCGCCTGCAAACTGCAACCTTTATTTTGCTGCATAAAATATCTCTGCAAGAAATCCATCGAAGAAAAGGAATTGAAAGTACAAAAATTGGATTTAAGAAATATAAAATCTATTCTATAGTTTGTAGACTTGAGATTTACAATACTTGCCGAAATCGGCAAATATTATGGTACATGTTACACATAATGAGGGAGATTTTATCGCGTCGATTCTTCCGTCTTTCCTTTGGTTGCAATACTTGGAGGTTTGTAATCCATGTCGGCACGCTGCCGTTATTGTGAAGCAGAAATCTTCGACGAAGAGTAGGCGAGATGAAAGTTCTTCACAAGGAATTGTCCGTTTTTTCAGGATGCTCTCGGATCGATGCCTGAAGAGCGACAGGCGTTAACCACTCGCGGGGCAAACATCTTTGGAGAAATGGAACACAGGAACTGAAATAGGCTAACCGGTTCACCCAAGTAGGTATGTCCCTTCCGCACAGTATCTGTAGAAAAGAGTACACACATGAAATGTTATTACTGCTAGAAGTGATCCAACACTACACATTCTACCTAAACATATTTGGATGAATGTTAATCAGCAGCATCATAATTTAAAATCCAATCTTCCCAGATTTTCCAAGTCATTTCATATACACATTTTGCCCAAATTAGTGTTCCTAACTAAAACATACCTGTGTTAAACCTCCTGAAAAATGATTGCAGTTCTTATTCATCAGGTGGTACTTGTCCCCACGAAAATCTTTTCCAATTTCCATGACGATACGTTTCACTTCATCTTCTGTGAAATCTGTGTATCCTACGTGGACAGACTGTCTAGTTTTGAATGGCAAAAAAATGTGTTAGTCTAAGACAACAATGATATTTTGTTAGTATTGAGTAGCTATTCAACCTTACTTGAATTTAAACTGTTCCCCCAAATCATCAGCATCTCTGGGTGCTATTTCAAAGATACCAGAGAATGGGAATGGATGACCACCATACGCATATTCTGAAATATAGTTCATATTTAGAACGTGCATGCGATGATTTTAAGATTCGTTATTTAAAATGTTTAGCACATACAGCCAGCTTTCAGTAAAATTCTTGATGGTAAAGGTCTGAGGAAATGTCCAGTCTTGTGTTCAAGTTGGTGCTAAGGCAGTTCATAGTTTTAGGGGTTTTCATTTGCATTTTATAGGGGTTATAGAGGATGATAACATCATCGATTTTTCCTGTAAATCTGCCACTGCCACGTCCTTATCACATTTTCGGCAGATATTTTCTCTTGACAATATAAATGGTTATTTCCAGAACCAGGAAAAAAACAACGCTCTATATAAAGTTGCCAAAGCAGCAAATTCGAAATTTGGTGCATTTTTATGGCTGGGATCACTCCCACGTTCGTAAATATATTGTCACCCTTAACCCCTCATTTTATAATAATGGGGAGGTTCAATCGGACACCCAACTTGTGTCCGAATACGTGGGTCATAAAAAATACCCAGGCCCAAGATGGATCACATTTCCATCCAGACCATCTCAGTGTCCTCTGTTCCTCTTTCTTCAAACAGGCCGCAGTGCACAGAGGCAATAAAAAACATGTCCAGATGTGTGAAATTGGGATTTTCACACCTAATTGTCCCTCCCTTAGGGTCATCAGTTGACACCCTTTTTTGGTCATAGGTCAAGATTGCAAATTTTCTCTTGAACTTGGGAGTGCAAGACTCTTGAGTCATTCTGTCCAACTTCTTCACAGATAGCTTCAGCTGTTGTGCTCGCTTTTTTCCCTTTTTGTTGTTTTTTTCAAACCAACCCAAAGTTTGGATTTTTTTAATTTCAAGTCCTGTCAGATTCGTCAAACAATTGGTATCACTATTATGCTTCACAATTAAGTTTGCAACATATATGGGACCTTGTTTCAAATAATTTCATTTTCGCCCCTGCCATTTTCAAACTTATTATGGAGAACGTGTCGCTCAGTCCCACTCGCCTTGTTCTGAAGGATCCATGTCCTTTGCTTCCGCCGGATTATCTGCAGAATGTGCTGCCAGAAAGTGGGGGATCTTCTGAATCAGTTGTTACTTCCATTTCTCGAGCTTGAGGTGAGCCAGATTCGCGCACTCTTGTCCAAGAAAGTGATCCTGCTCTACTCTTGGGACCAGCACCGTATTAAGCACTGTGGGGCACTGGGCACAAATATGTGGGGGCTGGCTTAAGGGCAGCGTTTTCCCAATTTTTCGAAATGCATGCTGAATTTTTTTTATTAAAGGGATATTGCGCATATGCCAAACAAAAGAGCAGTACATTTATTGCAAGTTATTTTTACAATTTTTCAATTTTTCTAAAATTTTGTGGGGGCTGTAATTTGTGGGGGTTGTTGGACCCCTGGAGACAGTTGGACCTACATGGCCAACGACACCTTAAGGAGGTGCACCCGGTAATCATGGATGCCAATAGGGCGATCTTGGATCACCCTTTGCTTCGCCGGATTGAGATATCTGCAGTCTGACCGATCTTCTACGGTCAGCGAGGTTGGTACTCCTGTTTCTGCAAATCTCCAACCACCCGTCATTGAGTCCGCTTCGGATACAGTTAACGCCCCTCCATCCTATGAGGCCAGCACTGGTGTTCCTCCCAGGTTCGAAGCCGCCCAAGCGTCTCCTGAGGTCTGCCCATGGACTAGGGTGATGACCCATGGTCACCAGTTGGTGGACAAAGCTCGCCTGCAGATAGCTGCTCAGCTATCTCAACCATCTCCGATTCTGGTCAGCCATTATCATAGTTATAGCTATGAATGGCTACAATTTTTTATGCAGCAGAACGCTGGGCTGACGGATACAAACTATTATCTGTCGACCAACAATAATGCACTACGGGCCGATGTGGCTGTTCTCACAGCAGATAATCGTGAGCTCCGTCGCCTGCTGCTTGAATCGATGCAGAATGTCAGCAGACTTGCTGCGTTTGTGTTACGACCACATGCTGAGTCATCTGACTAATGGTTTGTCTATCCCCAGTGCGGCGGCATTTGAAGAGATCCCACAAGACTCCATTTCTAATTCGCCATTGCCGCTTGAGGCTATATTGCCCCTCGCAGTGACCACTAGTTCATCAGAAACTGCAGATCAATCTTCCATTAAGGAGGCCACACAGATTTCGTGTTATCAACACGATGCTGAAGGCCCTGAACTTCTCGTTCCACAGTTTACCTCTGAGGACAATGTTCCCACACTGTTAACTCCAACGCAGGTGGTACCAGAGCAAGGCGAACGCACATCACCGGAACCAGTGCTGACTCCAGTCTCGGACCCTAAGCAGGTACAGGAGTTGTCGCCACTTCCCTCAGATAAGATGCCAGTCCAGTCCCAGGATCCATCTACGGTGTCCAAGTCTTCATCTCCGTCCTTGTCTTTGGTCTAAGCCCTAGAACCACAAGTCCCAGGCTGTAGTTCGTGGCCCACTCCTCAGGAGTCGACCGTTGCTGTTCTCCCTCGTGAAGCACCTCCTCCGCCAATTAATCGTAATTCTTCATCAGAGTCCTATTCTGACTCCTAAGTTTTTATCCCTATCTTGGGGCCCCCTTCCATTCCGTCGTCCGCGCCATTGCTCATCACCTAGGACCCAGAAGGAAATCCGAAGCACAGCTATTGGCTCACAGAGAATTTGGATTCAGGCAAGGTGCATCTGAATATGGCAACCAATGTGCCAGTTTCCCACACTACTTCCCCTGTGCTCGAGCTCACGCCGTCAGATCTAGATCTGTTTGACGAGACGGAAATTCAACTACAAGCTATACAGGTGCACAAGAGGGATCCAATATTGGGGATACGCTACGATTCTCCGGTCTTTGATCCCAAGCCCAAACGACCATCCTCGTCGATCCAGACAGTTCGCCCGATGGTGGCCAAGCTAACGATTCGCTCTTCTCTTACGCGACATACCTCAAGGTATGCAGTCCCTGCCCAACCTCCATTGCCCACTGTCGAGAATGTGAATGCAAGAGCTCGCCAGGAAAGACCCGCTCGTAAATCACCACCATCCATGCGTTCTTCAATTACTGCTCCTCCGCTCGCCAGTGAAAGTTGGATACGCACCATTCAGGGCAAGCAATCCTACCAGAACAGTCACACTAGACGAGACAGATTGCAACGCGGGAGCACGCCGGAGGCAGTGACCACACCTCCATCGGCCGGAGACCATAATCAGCGTCCTGGTCCTTCGGGGGATTTCCATCGAGTGCCGAAGCATCCATCTAACTCTTCGGAGATCGCCAAACGCCATAAGGCTGCCGCCACTCTTCCAAACCCACCTCATGGTCCTAGGATCATATACCCGATAATCATGACACTACATCAACGAGGACATCTAGTGCATGATGCAACCGCGGTGTATTGGCAGTACAATGGGGTCCAGGCACCGAACTTTTCTTTCTTCACCAGTACCAGCTAGGCCCCCAGAAGAACTGGCTGTCAACATCAGAGAAAGTGCGTTTATACTGGACCCAGATCCGCAAGATGTCCTTCCGCCCAGTGCGCGATACCTTTCAGCCTCCCGTGCCAGGTGACCCTGATTACGACGTTTTTAGGGCACTATCCAACCGCCCACGTCCAGCGGCTGAATTGGAGGTGTGCTACTGGTGTGCACATGCTTCAAAGAAGCACCAATAGTGTGTCAACCATTGGTTGGGAGCCTACCCGATCCCCATGGTTCGACGACGCTCGCAGGCACGGACATCGGCAGCTTTAACTCCGAATGATCTGATAGTGATGGAGATCATGCGCCATCGGATCCTTATTATATTCATTTGGGGTTCATTATTTTGGGATTGCGCAGTGTCACATCTTTTTGTGTTTTAACTGTATGGTGTTGTATCGTATCAGTTTTCGTTTGCTTTCTCCTCCATGTGTGGAGTTGAGTTTTTTGCTTACCCCTATTCTCATTAGTATATTAATGCTTGTATCGTTTAGTATTAAACATTTTTTGCTATAGTCAATATCCAGTGTGTGTTTGTTCTGTTTTCGCTTTTCTCTTTTAAACAATTAACTCACCACCCAGGTGCGGTTTTCCGCACCATTATTCATGACAAGATGGAGAACAATGCTTAATTAAATGAAAGCTAGTTGGACCATCCTGTTCTAGATAATCCATTCATCCAATACAACCTACGTACCCGTGACATTTCTAAAAAAATAATACGTCCAGGGAGTGGGGGAGTCGAGAATGAGTCAATTAAGATATCAGAAGAACATGGGAACTTGGGATAATTTTTGTAAAAAACTCTGGGGATGTCGTTATTCCCATTAAAATTTAAAAAAGGACAAAATCACGAATAAATTTTTTTAGGATTTTCACTATTTGTAATCTCTTCCCGTTCTTTTTAAAGCAAAAACCCCTGCAGCGTTATCAGCGTGAAAAAGGCCACAACTCATCAATCATCTGATCTTGCATTGCTAATTTTTTTTTGACAAACACTTTTGCTAAATGTACGATGACACTCATTGACGTACCTGTACCATAGATTTCCACTCCCGAATGAAATACGCCCAAGCCTATACTGGACGTATATTCATTAATCCAATACTGTAATATATAGACCCACATATTATTTACATTAAAAGACATGCTACAAGAAATTAAATAGTCGTGAAAATAATTAAACAGCTCTCACCATATCATAGACATTTAAGATCACAGGTTCCCTGGCCATATTTTTCAAATAAAACAGGAAGCACAAGCAGATTGCAGCTTATTTTCGAGATTTTTGATAGATTATTTTTTGATTAGTGACTATATAAGCTTCTGCTGTCTCATTATGAGAAGAGACTAGGAAAATAAAAACCTTTTTATGACTTAATTCACGAGAAAACGTCAGCGACATTAGGCATTAAAATTTAGGGAAACAGCATCCATTTACGAGCCTCCATTTTTAAAGACACGTTCTTTGTTACGGAGTCTTTCATGAGTCACTTACAACTAGTCTTTTTCTATATGCTTTTGAGGACTTTGATCTATAATGTATTGTATATAATATATGTCTGATGTGATTTAAACAATTCCTTTAGGACATGTATCTATATTTTGTATGTCTATTGTATACTATAACTAGGGCAGAACTTTGATCTATGCCCTATTTAACACAGATTCAACACTTTTTCAGTAGTAGGTCTATGACAAGGGGTCCACTGTAGACCTTTGGACTCATCTAGCCTGTATAAATCACGCAATTCTTTTTGTTCCTTTGCTCCATGCCCTATCAATTTAATTCATGTGGCCCATATAATTTAGTATTTAAAGGGCTTCGCGGAGTTCCTGACAGCGAATTTGCAAATAACTTGAGAACGTTGAAGTGAACACATGTGTGGCTATGTTTGTCGTCTGCTATTGATATTAGACTTGTCAGACCTCTCCGAGTTTCCGTAATAATTGCGTTGTTCTTTGAATTCTTTCCTTCTTTGTGTTGCAATGCCGAAAAATAAAGGTAGGTTGTATTTATTTTATATGAATTTAAAATCAGCACTTGTTAACGTAATTATTACCGGCTTGAACTTCTGTTTATTTTAATGTAATTGCTCTGATGTTTATTGTAAACTAGAGGATTGAAAATTCATGCGATGTTCTATTTAGGCTTAATGACCATATTGCTCTAGCTAGGCCTATGGCGTCAAACTGCTATATTAGCAACTTCGATTTGAGTTTGTTTTAATGAAGAATTACTTTCATTCCAGGAAAGGGAGGTAAGAATAGGAGAAGAGGAAAGAATGAGAATGAAGCGGAAAAAAGAGAATTGATTTTCAAGGAAGATGGCCAAGGTATGTAACCAAAACAAGACGTCCATCTTTTTCCGTAACGTCGTAGTTGTACAGCATGCTTAAAAATTGTTCGTTTTTTACAAATTTTTCAAGAATATGCACAAGTCACGAAGATGTTGGGAAATGGACGACTGGAGGCAACGTGCTTTGATGGCGTAAGAAGACTTTGTCATATTCGAGGAAAGTTGCGAAAAAAAGTAAGTTGTGGAAGTTTTTGCATTGAATAAAAGTAAATTTTGCATATTCTATCGTGTTTGTATTCAAAAAAATTCTGGTTAGCAAGGCATAGTTCAATATATATCACAGTATAAATATATGTTCTTGTTAGCTCAAGGAGACATTCAAAAACGACGACACCAAAATTCCTTGAAAAATAAACACCAGATATACTTACTAAGTACCTCTTTGGGAACACATATATTCAATTTCATTCAATTTCTTACCCTGCAGTCAGCATGTAATATGCGATGTGGCAGGGGGCAAAGTGCCAGATTTTTTTAAGATGAACTTTATACGGTCGTGGCCGTTTTTTGGGGAACTATCCCGGCATGCGCCTGAATGTGCCTATATGGGCGATTAATGGAAGTTGTGGGAAACCACGAAAACCCACAACCAGGATAGCCGACCGAGGTTCGAACCCGGGTCTCCCTTGTTCAAGGTGCTAAGGATAACCACTAAGCCAACGTTGTCGGTATATACACTCAATTCATCCCATTCACTGACGTCTCAATCTCTAAAAGTTAAGTTATTTTTGAAATGAGCAAATTTGCTTTAAGCTAAGCACCTCTTCCTATTTCTTTTAACATTTGATTGGTTTCATATCAGCAATTTCAAAATTAATAGAAACCAAGAGCACAGCATAAAAAAAACAGCTGAAATTAATTTATAAAGGCTCCAGTTTATATCTCTTAATTGTTTTGGGATTAGGCCTATATGCAATTTTTCGTAAATTTTGGGGAACACCTTGAATTACATCTCTTACCCAAATACCACCCTATAATATGCGATGCGGAGAATTTGTAAAGCTAATCTAAAGTGGCATTACCATATATGTTATGATTTTTCTGAATAACATACAAATTACTAAAGGTGTTGATATCTCATTTATTTTCTTAACATTAAATAAGAGTATTTTTTTTAGGTTTGGATCAATCAGGGCGATATCATTTTAGTGGGATTGCGAGATTACCAAGATGCTAAAGCCGATGTCATTCTGAAGTACAATGCTGACGAAGCGAGAAATCTGAAATCGTATGGTGAAATTCCAGAATCTGGTAAGTGCTTATCTGCATCTCATCGTTTTTCTGTTTTTTTTCTATGTTAATAATTATTAAAATGCTGCATTGATACAATTTCCAGCCAAAATCAATGATACTGTCACGTTCGTGGAGGAAGGTTTGGATGATGACATTGAATTTGATGAGCTAAATGGCGACGAAGAGATTGATAATGTAAGTTTTTGCAACTTTATAGCAACTAAGATACTATTGAGGAAGTCACATGCTTTCTGAAATGATCATTTAACCAACGGTATATATATATAAACGGTGGCTTACATCGGATTTGAATGTATGCAGACGTTTTATTCACCTTAAAAAGTCATCTACGAGCCTAACAGTGGCCAAATACAATCTTGTGATATGCCAATTGAATAGTGTTGTTAGATAAATCAGTTGTTCTATGTGCAGTTATGGTAGAATTACATAAGCACACGAAAACATGAAGATAAATAAGGTTTATCGTTTGTGTTACAGTGAAGTAACATTTCAGAATTCACAATTTTTCCTCTTGCATCTTTTAAAAAACATGAATGTTTCTAAAATATCCTTTAATTTTATTTTCAGATCTAGACTATCATCCTTTTGGAATTCATTAAATAATACTGTATATGTATCAGAATCCTTTTTGTAGCAATCTTAAGAAGGGTTTTTGATTTTTCCAAATTAAGAATGGAAAGCACTTGGTTTTTTTTTCTATTGCAAAATACTTATTGTGAATGTGGTATTTAAGATGATGAGGAAGTAAGTGGTTTGTGGAGATTTACTTTCGTTAATAAAAATTTCGTTTTTCTCTGGTTATATGCTGTCAAAAAACTTTCAAGTAGGCCCACCTGAAATACACAAATTTTGTAGAGTTTGGTAATAATAATAGATTTTTCAATTCTGCCATCCTCAAGTACATGTTGCTACTTTGTAATTGAAATTAGTCGATTGAAAAATGAAACAGGAGTATTTTAATTTATTCTTGCATTTTTGTTGATTCCGCACAAGGAAAATTTGGTACACCTAACTTAATCTAACCAAAATTGGCTATACCGTATATTTTTCGAGTTGCAGAGTTTTCCCCAAACTTCTCGGTCATTTTTTTCAGCACGTTCTTGGGGATCTAAGCAGATGCTTAAACTGCAAAAATGCCATACTTTAGGCTATTAATATGTAAGAAAGCAGTCATTTTAGTTAGGTTAACTTCAAAGTAAACGAAACAATGGATCACCAGACATACTTGCGGCCAGTGCAGTCTTAACAACATTGAAATTCCTGGGCACAGCAATGTACTAGATATAAGACGGCACTGCCTGTGTCCCTTACCCAGCCATAAAAATACCCGGACATCCTTTGTGAATGGCACCTAAAATACATCGTTGTACAGGCCCAGAAAAATTCCTTCAAGACTTAATTCACTCGTCAGGCCTGCCCCCATATCTGCAAATTTCCAAAATCAACACCCGTTGCATTTTTTTTTTTTTTTTTTTGTGGAAATACGGGAAACACACTGATAAATAAATTTGCATACAGTATGCTCACTCTTGTCGGCTCCTTTGAAGTTGGGGGTGGCAGAATATAGTAGCGGAAAATTAGACCTACGCATATACTGCGTATGCGGTGACCATATGTGTTCGGAATTTATATACTTCCCTTTTCGTTTTAAATATTAGAATGCGCAATTTACCATATTTGGAACGGATAGTTCTAGAATTTGTTAGTTTTATTCTAAAATTTGTTTAGTTTTGTTCCGGATTTGGATAATGGCAAGTTGATTACATTTTAAGCACCATAAAGAAAATAATAGTTTCTAGTTTGAAGATTCAATTTTGTCTCTGAGTTAATTTTAAACCTAGCCTGGTAGACTTTAAGGCGGGTAGATTTTTGGTTTCCCAACATTTAAATAAAATAGAATCAGTAATAGAATACAATTTTCAAATTAGAGCGCGTAATGCTTTATTTTTGCTACTATACCATTAGGTGGCGATACTAGCGCGTTGACAATATTCGGCTATTTTCGGCCACCCAAGAATTTATCTAGTGAGCATTCTAGTTCCTATACTGTGCTATAGCAGACAGGAAGCGTTTATCGTTGTTTTTTTTATCTTCGGCATGTCTCGGTATATGTTACCGCAAACCTCTTCACAGCTCTTATTGGTGGATTGCTAAATGTTTGACAAATCATGAAGCGACTCGTTTACTAGTAGGTAGGGCTCGAGGTAGGGACTTTTCCCTGGGTTCGCCGAGAGTCACGAGTACCACAGTATAAGAGGTGAACCAGTATGTGCACACTCTGATTTTTAGAGTTCCCAACCCCCCCCAAGACACGCCCAGCT
>JAQGCC010001550.1:0-22986 GCA_034698905.1 Xestoiulus laeticollis | reverse complement strand
ATAACTTCAAAGTGCTTAAAATTCGAATAATAATTTTTTTGCTAGACATTTTCTGGATAATAATATACAGCAAAGCCAGGTAAAGTGATCACCTCTGTATAGTGACCACTTTTCACAAATTGGTTTTACAATGTAGTGTATACAAGTAAGTTTTCCTTCATTAAAATTCTCTGTATAGTGACCACCTGCGATATGTACATGTATAAGTGACCAAATTTGATCATTTTTTTAAAAACCTTTTATTCAACTTGTCTGTTTCGACTTCTTTGAGGTAGTTTTTAACAAACTTTCAAAAGTCCTACAGACCTGGAATTTCATGTGCAGCTCAGTATCCAGTGATAGTTGCCTTCTTAAAAATTTAGTTAAGTTCGCTGACATTATAAAGCCAAAAAAATTCCCATTTTTAATGCGAAAAATGCATTCATTATGCTACGGAGCTCTCAAACTTAGAACGGTACGCTACGGCGAGCGCATTGCAAGGTCATACGAAGACGAGCGCTTCCTGGTGCCAGTTAGCGTAAATAAAAGGTTTTATGAGAAAAACGACGTTTTGTGTGTGTATTATTTATGGTCACCTTTAGCAGGTTCTACTGACTATAGTCTATAGTATAATTTCGCTGCTTTATAACTTTTCATGTAAGAATTTATGGTTTATGTAAATTTTTGATACTACAGAACTGATAATTTCTGTAGTGTAGATGCAGTGACGTCCGGTAGGGGGCACTGCAGTCACATAATGGCGCTCCATCTTTATGATAAATACCGTGTGGTTACACCTGATTCACACCAACGTTGATGTAGAACAACTGATGTGGATCAAGAAAACTTTTGCGTGTTAATTCATACCGCAGAACTCAGTTAAACTGGTCACATGACCTAGAATATAGGGCCCTGTATACTAGGTTATGCGACCAGTTTAAATGAGTTCTGCGGTGTGAATTAACACGCAAAAATTTTCCAGATCCACATCAGTTGATCTACATCAACGTTGGTGTGAAGAAGGTGTTACATGTATTTGCAATTGATTATAGATCACCTCGTGCAACGTACTATATGCCTCAAAGTCGCCTTAGCACCACATGCTCACCATTATAGGGAAGATGGTGAGCATATAGTAATATGGTGACTTTTTAAGATACATGTATATGGCGCATGTGCACGAGAAGAGTATACATGGAAAATTGGAAATTAATAGGATCGCCTCGTGCAATATGCCATATGCTGCAAAGGCGCCATACCACCACATGCTCATCTTGGTGGGCACATTGCCTTTTAAAGATCCCCGGCTGACCTCGCAAATTATTATTCAAGCAGCGATGAAAAAGATCCAAACTCTTATTTTCAAAACTTTTATATTATGGTACGTGCAAAGCCTTTAATTTAATCAATACTGAATTGAGATGCTGGTGTTGTCGCCTATTTGACGTCAACATCCTTCCCCAACATGTCGGACCACACAGTCACCTCACCATGATTCGTGACCCAGCTGAAGATAGGAAAGCTTCCTTTATAAAAGCATTTTCGATTTTTGAACTTACGAGAGTACGAGACGTCTCCTATTGCTATAACTTCCATTTAATCAATCTTTTCAACGCTTTATCGATTTTATAAAATTACGCGCTCTGAATTATATTGCACTTATAATTATAACGAGCATATATAGGTAAGGAACAGGTAATTAAACATGCATGCAGTATGATGTTAACCTTTTCGTTGCTATTTTTTTTATTTTATAAACGAAATTCGAAATCGTAAACGGTGTTATGGACAAAAAAATCTCGTTTGGGGAAAACAAAGCATATCACGAACTGGAACAAAGCCAAATTTTGACATCTCATGCATGAGACTTTAATGGCTCGATATGTAATTAATACGGATGGTGTAATTAGGTGATATGGTCAACGATTTACGCAAAATTAGAAATGCGTCAAACAATACTAAAAAACAAAACCGAAATAGCGACATTGAACACAGGTCAACATTGGCAGGTGTACAGAATTTCCTAATATGTTGACACTAAAGTGCATGTAAGAAAAACCCTCAATCTCGTCCAATAGAACTGCCAGCTTGGTTTTTTTTATACGAACGTAAAGCGAAGCTTTTCAAAGAGATTTTAGAGTAAAAATGTAATTTTAAAATGAACTTACCACAGCCTTTGGACTTGTCATTGCCAAATGTAACACGTTCTGTGTTTAAATTACGTCTTTGTCCGTTAACAAACAGCTGATGAATTGTCACTCGCCAATGTTGTTTTCCTCCTGAAAAATATCAGCATTGCTCGTCATCGACCCTGGAAAACCACGTGATCTAATTCAACCAATAAGGATTAAGGAGCACTCTGTGGCTAGTAGAAACTGGGAACAGACGCGCACCTTATTTTCATTGGATCGGTTATTTTCGCGGTTAAGTTGCATTCAAATGTTAGTGTATAAATTTAGTTCTTCATTTACGAATTAAATTTTGCAGATATAAAAAACATTTTTTAAATCTATTTTGACTACTGAATACAAAAAATGAGGTGTCATTTGTACTTAAAAAGCTATAATGGTTATAGCAGATGTGATAGAATGCCTAAAACAACTTCAATTGTAATTCAGTTGATAAAATGAGAATTTTATTAAAGTAATCTTTATAAATATTTAGCAAAAAAAAAAAGGTAAGAAAATCGGCCGATAAATACCGATTTCTGTAAAAGCAAAATTAAGACCCCTTATTTTAGTAAATGAGTATAATTTATTCTTGCATGAGAACTATTATTTTAAAATTTTCTTGCTATGGCGTTTTTATTAGCAGATATTAACAATACATAATTGCATTTTGGATATTTTTGAACTATCATTTTCAAATATCCCGATTCACAAATTTCGGGAATAATATAGTGTGAAATAAAATATTTTGAAATAAAATTCACGAACTTGCTCAATAAAAACTAATTAACTAAATTGTTATTCAGATAATAAGATTTATAACTAAACTAGTTTATCAAATTAGGAGAAAACGATATTCGTATCATGTTGTTAAATGTAATCATTGAACTCGATCGACAGTACGATTGTAATCTATGGCCAATGTCGCCTTAAACTTTCTCTAAATAAAATTAATACATTTGTTAAACGGTTTTTTGACAAATTCATTTTTCAGAATAATACTAAGATTTTTTTCCTTCATTGTCTTTTAACATCCATTTATTATTTGAATAACTTTTTTTTTCATTTATTTGCTTAACCCGGTTTGTTTAGAAGACCGCTAAAGCTGAAAATAATTTAAACTGTGATTTAACAGCGATATAGCGAATATATATGTGAAGATGATTTCCACGAATTGATACAATGTGTTAATAAAAAATGTAACCTTATTGATTAACTTCAACAACGTTGATAGTGCATGAGATTTAATTGGAAACCTTTACGTTGCGTGCACTAAAATGGTGCAGTAAATAAATTATTGAAACACGGTCTCCGAAATCATTGAATTAATTATGAAGCAGTTAAATGTTATTTAGAATCTTATCGAAAAAAAGCCAAGGTCGATGAATGACAAATTTTGATTGCTCGCATCTGTGCAATGCAAACAATCAACCCTAACAAAAGTAAAAATGATAGAGATTTCAAGAAACTGATACTGATAAACTGATATATACTGAATACCAACCTGTAGCCTGTTGGTAAATCAGCTGCATTTAAGGCTAATCACACTACATGTATACATTTATCCTGATTGAACCAATGAAGGTTTCCATAACTAAAAACCAATTTTCTATTTCTTATAACTGGTCACCTGCAATTAAATAGAAAAAAGGGATATCAATATGGTATTTTTTATTTAACATTAAATTTGTTTTGGATCTTAAACTTCTAGTGGTAATCAGAAAGAAGCTAACGGAAATAAATTACCATGCATGTGTTAATTGGTCTAATTTGCCTTTTTTCGTTGACGATCACTGATGACATGGTCCCCTGTAACTTCTGTAAGAGTCTTGGAAGGTTTCTTGTTCATACTGTCCACTACCGAAAGTGCAATGCCAAGCTGTGCCATATAGTAAGTGGCCATGATAACGACTTGGCTGTATGGAAAAGGTTTAAGGAAGACGTTAATTGCAAGTGCTGTGTCAGAAACGAAGAACATTATTCCACCGATGCAACTGCAAAGTTTGGTCCAAGTCCACAGATCGTCAAAAAACTGCACCCTTGCAATGGTACGCCACACCATGACAGTAATAATGAGCAAATAGACTAAGGTGGCCGGCAGCATTATTCCCGTAAGCCCTGGCGTAAGTACAAAATAGATGACCAGTGCAAAAACGAGACAGAATAAGCCAGCAAAAGGATTAAGTGGTCGAAATCCAAAGGCTAAAGTGTAGCAGATGTGGGCTATGCCAAAGCATAGTATTCCAGCTATTAAATGGTTTTTCGAATCGATCAGTATGGCATCGCCGAGGCATGAAAACATGAGCCCAATTAGGATTCGACGTGAGTACTGGTACTCATCTTTTAAACTCATGCCGTGTAGTAGCACAAAGGCGATTAAAGATAGCACTGGAAGACATTTGATGAGGCAGGCATACCAAGATACGTTTTCTTCAGGGATGAAAACAACGAAGTAAATGGCCACCGTCTTAAAAAAGGGCACCAGTTTTGGGCCAACGCTTTTTAGCTAAAAAGAATAGTTCAATTCCATTACATTTAAATAAAAAATACTGATAGATGTCTACCCCATTCAACAGCCATTACACAACATTGCTACCTTGCATAAAAGTGGCAGGTAGGCAAGCTACACTACTTTTTAACCACAAATCCATCATCTTTGGGCCCTGTTTTACAAATAAATTGCATTTATAACTATATATATATTGGATTAATTTATCATTATTTTCAATATTAATCATAAATTGCTAATAAAAATTAAACATAATAGAAGGTACATTTCAGTAATTAATAATTGAATGGAGCGGCTATAGCTAGTCACTTATCATCTAGTAAACACTCATGTTTAGCTAATTTCAAATAAAATTGAGCTTTCAATTAGCACAATTAATGCATTGTGAACTAGCTGTTAAAATGTTGCATGCAAGCACATCATCTATTTCACAAGATCAGTAAAATAAATTTAAAAAAAACTCACCACAGCTTTAGGTCTGGCCATTGCTCAACTGTTGTTAATCAATAATAAATGTTTTATCATTTCATGTTTTGCAAGATTGTGAGGTTTTCATTTTTAAAAAAAGATATTGGAAACCATGATATTAATTTCAAGGCAACATAATCAGAACCAATCATTTTCTAGCATAGTATCGTGCCTATCATTGATAACGCTGTACTATGCGTATAATTATACGTTTTCTATATATCAAAATGCATTTTTCTCTGGCAAACAATCATTAAAATACTGTATACGGAGCTGAATTTGCTAAACATCACTGTAGGGTTATATTTTTCTATACAGCAGATGGCAAGTATTTTTTCAAAACCAAGGTCAATTTGTTCTAATACAACGAATTAAACGTAAAATCACGAAATTGGAAAACGTAAAAATGGAGATTGCCTAGATTTTTAACAGAGGTTTAAAAGGTTTCTTTATTAAAATTACAATTTTACAGGAAATATGATTTCTTGGAATTATAACAAACGTATATTATTAAGGGATTAATCGATATAATAATTTACACATAATGGGTGAATTAACGTTGCTATGAAAATGCGTTGATCAAATTTTTACAAGGAAATTGCAAGCTGGGAATAATCATTTCCAAATATTATATCCTCTACATTGATTTGATTAAAATAATGTTTACAATTTTTCAACATGGTCATAAAATGCATTTACATCAATATACAGTAGTAGAATTACAATAAAGCATTTCTTTTGAAAAATAGTACATGTAAAACTGTTTAAAACTTTCACAAGATGCAAAATGCATATAAATGTAATCGATATATCAAAACGATTTAAGTATAAAGCATTAACTGAAGCGGAACTGGGTTCAATACGTTATAGAAAGCTAGTAAAATCAGCAGATGAAATTAATCAGTTGAAAGATTATATACATTTAAGCAATTGGCATTAAAAGCTGTACATGTAGACTTATAAATAGAAGTAATGTCCCCATTACATATTCAGAACAAAAGTTATAATAGAAATGCATGTATAACCATCTTTCAACCTTTGCAATATATTGGCAACCCAAGTTCATGGGTTGGGATTGTGCAAGGCATTCCCTTAACTTGAGGTCTATATGCCCCACATACAGAATACATCCATATAAACATGGATCAAATTAATATTAAGAGAGCAGTGGGTATTAGGAGTTGGCTATTTAGATCAACTATTAATATATTAGATGGGTATGCCCCTGCATAGTGGGTCAAAATTTGAGAACAGCCGTAAGAGACCAAAACGATAATTAGTTTTTACATGTATACCTGTTTTGCTAAAATTTTAAATTGATACGACTAAGCATAATGTATGCACTATAGAAATACAACATTCGATGGAGCTTATGCTTATAATGGTATGGTAATTTAAAGCATGCTTAAGATCTGAATAAAGGTGACCTAATCACAGAAAAAGTCCACATGCTTTTTGTAAGCTATATTCTAGTCTAGTCGGCTAGAAACTATGTATTTAGCTACAAATAATTATACATTTGCTGAATGCCACTAAAACGTGTAGTATAATCCAGGTACTGTTTACATGTATATTGTATTTGTTTATATATTTATTGGTCTGTCATTTAATTTGCATCATCAATCCAAATTGAAGCTTTAAAAGCATATGATAAAATTAAACTCGTTTTTCACAACTTGCACTAAGAAAATTTATTGGAATTGATAGCATATCAAAAAAAATGTCGCTGACCACATAAAATGTAAAAGGTTAATTTTGATTTTATAGTTGCACAATTTACCATACTATAGGTTGAAGATACAGTATAAAAGCTAGGGAGCTGTGATTATACTTTCAATATTTGACAATCTCTTATTATATTAATCTAAACTTATACCCTGATAGCATGTACATGTGCATGTATCTACACTAAAAGTAGAGTAATTTTAAAGCTAATGTTTTAACTGAATTGAATAAATTATTCCTTTTGAGCAAAGATTTGGCTAAGGTTTTGAATATTTTGGTAAGAAAGTAAAAAGTTTTTTATCCTAAGTATTTTTTCTCTCAAGTTCATGAGTTTTTTTTTTAAATCAAGACATGATGTAGTGTATTTTTAGTTATTTTATTTTAGAAATTAATAAATGATGAAAATTTCAAAGTTAAGCCTATCTCGTCAAAGAAAGACTTCCCTTATTTATCATAGAAGGAAAATTTCACTGCACCAAAAATGCACATTAAATCATTTAAAACTTCATCGAATTTTTCAAATCCTAACTGATAGAATAATTTTTTTTTTCAAACATGTTGATAAAAGTTGTTTGCAATGCACAAACGTTTTTGTACCAAATCTCTTATAGTTCTTCGGTGTCGCTTATAGTGCTACTTACAATTACTGTCAATGTGACTTAAATTTAATAACCAAATATTAGCAGATTATAAATCATCACTGTTTGGCAAGAGATACCCAAGCAAGTTTGGCAAGAGATACCCAAGCAAGTTTGGCTCTTAAAACTTGTTGAGCCCATTAAATAAAAGGCATCATTTTAAAAATGCAGAGAAAGAAAGTAAAGCTATGGTAGATTATCGGTTGATAAATTAAAAATTGACAAAATGGAGAAAAAAAATGGCTTGTTTTTATGATAAACCCGACTGAACACTATACCAAAATGAGAAAAAAAAGAATTTGTCAATTCTAGCTGTAAGAAATTATTTTAACGAATTGGACACAAATGCCCGAATATTTCTGCAAAATTGATTCTTATGTGTACATATTTTCACACAAAAATACATATAGCAAGCACACAAAATACAATGCGATGAAGCCAAATGCAAATCAAAATAACTTCGATTCTTGTTTCATTTTGGATGCTTGCATGCAAAGATAATTTAAAAAATATCCTTAAGAGAATTTCAGGAAATACTACAAAATTTATACCGTTAAAATAATTTCTAAAAACAGGAATCAACTATGGTAACATTTTTGCATTGCCGGAAAACATGGAATATGTAACGTTTTCCAGAAAATTGCAACTCTGATCATTATTAACGAAACACATTATGATAGCATCACTCGATCAACTGGTCCTATGCATATTTCTTTCTATAACGTATAGTTTAGTTAATTCCTTAGATAACCCAGAATGCCTCTTAATTAACTGACCGTTTCACTTCAGTGCCAATATAATAGATTGCTTTAACTGCAATCTATGACAATTTCATGAAACATAAAAATGACTATAGAAGTAGTAAAAATATACATATGATTTATCATAGCAGTTCATTGTCATCTGGAATGAATATTATAATTCACACTATAGGAATAAGAACATGTGACTAAACATGAGCGAGAGCAGCAAAAAGCACGAGTCAAAGAAAATTATCCAGTCACATAGCTATAGAACTATACATAGCAAAAGCAATGGTTTTATGTACATAATTCGAGCATACCACAATGCTGTTTCAGAAGCATTACAGCTATTTGTACACCTCTAGTGCCTTACAGTTGACGTCTAGTTGTTGGACGTGAGGAGTAGGGATGTTAAATCAGTACTCACCTCTACTCTAGGGAAACTACACCTGTCTTACTCCATATGAAGAGAGGGAAATCCTTGCAATTCCAGCATGGATAAATTCCCATTTTCAACCTTGCCTTTAACCACAACGGAAGAGGTTGAGACATTGTCATTCACCAGGTTGGTCGGGTAACGACTGTTCGAACAGGCAAAGAGTGCGATGCACAAATTCATATTGCTCAGCGGTTTGTACCATTCCCCCTCTGTAAGCAGAAGAAACCACGATGTCATATGTATGCTCGCACGTATGAGCAAATTAAGAGGGTTGCATACCAGAATAAGCCTTTTTTTTCTAAATTATTTTTTTAATTTAATTTTGGAAACTGATAGGAACAAATGAAATGTACGAGGACCTAGCATAAATATTCTATTATTTGTTTAAATTTTTTGTTTTATGGAAATATGTCCATAAATTTATAATTGTAGAGGGTCTGGTAAACTTTACGGACATATTTCCATGAAATGTAATATACATATACATAAACAAAAAATTTAAACAAATAAAGGAATATTTATGCTAGGTCCTCGTACATTTTATTTGTTTCTATCAGTTTCCAAAATTAAATCAAAAAATAATTTAGAAAAAAAGGCTCATTCTGGTATGCAACCCTCTGAAGTAAATAAGTCTTTTTAATATGTGCATTTGCATGTCATTGAAAGCTAAGTTCGGCAACTAGATACTCATGTCCAATAATTTAATAACAATCAAATACTAGGGAAAACAGGTCCAAACATGCAAGAAATTTTCTTACCTGTCTTGTCTCATAGAACAAACGATTCCGAGAACATCTACCATATTTTCTTCTAACAACTGTTGCATTCCAATGCTTGTAGCAATGAAACACCCAGTTCTTCCTATGCCGGCACTGCAGATTTTCAATGCAAAGATTAAGTTACATTCAAAAACGTGAATATATTTATATATTCTAACATTCGCTTGCCTGCAATGCACCAGCACAGGGCCCTTTGGACGGCTATTATTATCACACCTCCTAGATTCCACTTCAACGGCCATGGCAAGCAACTGTCTAGGATTGACTGGCGTTTTGTGATCGGGCCAAGTTGTATACCAAAAATGCGTGATTTGATGGCACTGGTTACCTTTCTGTAAACACATTTACCCAATTAACAAAACAGTTTAAGAATAAGGTATAATGAAACCACTTCGTACGTGAAGCTTTATCGCATACCTTCAGAAATAGTTCTCGAACAACATAACTGTCATGTGGTGTAATACTCATAACACTGACATCGATATCTCCAAATTTGCTAGTTAGGTCAGGAATGTATGGCTCGCACTTGATCTAGAATAAGATAAAGATTAAGCATGGGCTACCAGTGCCGAATCTTGCAAGATATAAAAAAAATCAAGCCTCGCTCACCTTATTTTTTTCCCTTAGCTTGGTAATCATGACGACGATGCTTACCCTTTCACACCACAGTAATTTCCAAAAATCAGTGATTGTATGTGGCATGGGACCTTGTGTTGCAATATACGCTTTCTCTTCACCGTCATAGCCCTAGAATTGCACGTTAGTTCAAGTTGCATCTACCGTAAATACTCGAATAATCCCCAAGTTTGAATTAAATCCCGGGTCATTCACGAGCATAATTGCTAATGAACCCCGGAAGTTAGGGGAATTCCCTAAGTTTTTGGTAATTTTTATTTTGATACCAACTTCGAGGGAATACCACCAGGGGTTTAGTCGAGTATTTACGGTAGTTCAATTAATCACTAATTATTAATATAGAATTGATTTGTTTACCTTAATATAATTTGCATTAATGTATGCAGATAGAGGATCATCATTGATTTCCTCTAGTTTCACACGACTATGTTCATCTGCCATAAAGTACAAATGCGTGACTTTAGTTGATAAAGAAAAACAAATCGATACCTTTTTACTAATCTGAAAACAATCATCTTACTTGGCAAAATAGTTCTATATCGGTTTTTGGTTCCCGAACCAGCAATTTCCACCTTTTCAGGATGATTCATTGGAATTTCCTATTAGAGAAAAAAAATGCTTTTAATTTAACTTTAAATCTATAATCACACTCAGTATTGTTTAATATCTTCACGTTTTTTTTAAAACTCCATTACTAAATAACTCAAATTCAGCTTAAAAAAAGTTACCCAAAATTCACTATGTAACGTCTTCGGATCTTTCAGACTATTACGTAATTGCTTTCTGGTCATTCGATTGCCCGCAGAAAGTAAGTAATCCTCATTAGTGCTAACCATCAAGCAATACAAGAAAAAAATGCTATAGTTGAGGAACAATTTCCAGGGCAACGTAAATATTCACAATTAAAAGTTAGCTAAAGAATAAAAAAATATATTGCTAAATGCAATTAAATATGGCTTCACCAACCTATCACGAGATAAGGTGCTCGTAGACAAACTTTCTTGTGAAGGATTCAAATCGATAGTCAGCGAAGCATTGGAACCACGTCTGAAAAGTACAAAGCGTTCATATGAAAAAGTAATCAATAAATTCAGCACAAAATATCAAATGGTTATGGATATGGATTTAAAAATAAGATATTGCATTATGTGCACATACAAAGGAACAGGTTTCTTTTTAAAGAAACCAGAACAGCTGATAAATCGCATTTCCCATTTGAAGGATAAATTATTTTAGAAATGGTTGGTTAATTAATACGATCTCCCAAATATTGATTAATGTCTGGGTTGTAATTTTCATGTCTAATTTAATTAAAATGTGATTTTCCATCAGAACATTGCGAAAAATAATTTCTTAGTTTATGCTAGCTGCCATTGCAATGAAGAGTTGATTGTTAAAATGGTGCAACTGCATGTCATTTTTAGAATTTAGGATTATTGGGGGCAAAGGAAAATTAAAGACATACGGCTAGTGTATGATAGCATAACAAACCTAATTTGATCTAACCGAACCTGCCCTAACCAAATCTAAACAAAATTGACCATACGGTATCGGTATATTACGAAATATTTGGATGTGCGAAAATGCCAGGCCACCCAAAAAGTCCGTATTTTATTAAGAAACGTCTGGTCACCCTCTTTCTTTTCAGAAACTTAAATTGTAATTCTACCATATTAACATGAAATTAAGAGTTGACGGTAAATGTTACAAGATTATTAGACAATACTTCTTCATTAAGGAGAAGCAGCATTTGCCGCTTAATTGGCAGTACCGTGTTCCATTTTTTGTAAACCATATTAAACCCTTATTTGATCTTTTTAAAATCCAGTGAATATATTAAAAACTTTTCATCTCTTGATTGTATTCTAGGAACGCTACAAGCTTGTACATAAGATTTCCTATTTTTGGACATTTTATGTGAAAATGTGCTCGTGTATTTTTGACCTCTCGTCTTTTCAAAGTTCATTTTCATGTCTGAATAAGTACGCACCTTTCTAATAATCCTTTGGCTTTAATTCGAATGGGTTGCCTCTTAAAGACTTCCAAGTTCTCTTCAGTTAAGAACAAGGCGTTAGTTTCTGGCTGCACAGCACCAGTATCCTTGACTACGGGCTTAACAACTGGGAAGAGGCACACATGTTTTGTTTCGTGCTCCACAGCTTTCTTATGAATTTGTTGACGAAAACAAAGAAAAACCTGGCGAGAAGAATGAGTAGGAGGAAATCATGAAATCTAATCGAAGCGCTAATAAAATATGCTATATTGCATGCTCCAGTTTCGATTCAGGATGGAAAGCACAGTAAGGTGGAGTGTAACGTAGCAACGTGCCCTCGACTTCTTTCTTTTATCGAACAGCGCTGGCATACACCGATTCTCTATCAAGTTATAGCTACAATCATTAGCTTGGACAGAGTTGTTATTTGAGGAAAACAAGCATTAGTGGAAAATTAATACTATTAATGAAACTATATAAAAGCCTTTGGCAAAACACAGAATATTTTTTTTTAAATAATTAAACTTAGACCTGAATTTTATTTGCTTGTTTGTTATGCATATTAAACAGTCATGCTCGATTATTTCATTTATTATTTTTAAAATTTTAATATAAAACTCCTTTATGTTTATCTCCAGTAAAACACCAAGGCATCAATGACATGCAAGTCGTATTAAGATTTCATGATACATTTACAAAATAATGTTCTGAGGCTGATACGTACCATTCCAACTACAAGTAGAAGTAGCAGGAGTAAGCATGACACTATCAGGAATGGTAACTGCCAGCTCTGCCATATTTCCTTCTCGAACATACTCCAAATCCTAGCTTCCGTGACCGTACTTCGTACTGTGACGTCCTCCTTGAACAAACCAACAAAAAGAACCACTTAAAAGGCTTTTAGAGTACCGCATTTTCAATAGACCGCTAGAACTACATTACGAGAATTAAGGATGCGACAATTAATTGTGACATTAGATGCTTAATCCTTAAATATTTAATTTACCACATGCAGTTCCTTGATCAATGTATTTAAACACAACATATGCAAATTGTAAATAAATAATTAAACTCTTAAGAAAACCAATTTTGTCCTTTTCAGACTGCATAAAGTATTTCCTCAAAACATGCTTTTATACCAAGTTAAACTTTCCATTTCCCATTCCGTAAATACTATCTCGAATAAACCCTGGGTCGTTCCCGAGCGTAATTTCCAATGAACCCGGTTGTCGAATAAACCCTAGGTGTTTGGGGAATTCCCTAACTGCTTGCATCTCACATTTTCTGAGTACACGTATAGGGATTCCTCTTATTATTGAAATATCAGGTAAATAAAATCCCATACCTTATACGCTTGTTTCTGGTACGTTATAATGATACCAACCTCATAATGAGCAAAGAGGGATTACATGAAAGTATTTAACAATTTTCCATCTTTAATACATGTACGAGCTTGTACTACCATCGCCAGTTGCTATACATGTACCTATTTGCATTACTTAATGTTGGAAAATTATACACTGGCACATTTTATAACAAATATTTCCATCTGTTACTTTGAGCTTCCTCTGAGCAATTCATAATTCTAAATTTCCCACTATTGAACCCGACGCACAATTTGGTACTCATAATTAACAGGTGTCAATGCCATGATTGAACCCGACGCACAATTTGGTACTCATAATTAACAGGTGTCAATGCCATGATACAAGATAAGCTAATCATAAAGCGTGAACTTGAGCAGATTTGAGATAAAAAAAAAACGTAGGTCATGGTTAGCACTGCAGCCAGTCACGTTTATATCAATACATTTAGGTTACTATTTAGACGATATCAAGAAAAATTCCAAAAATTGAATTATGTTCATGTGTTTCTCACACCCATGTCAAGGCATACTGTTGTGATAAGACATTAGTCAGTTTCTCTTTAAAGTTTTTTGTTGTGGCTGCAATCAATATGCGTATGTTTTTGATTTAGCAATGCATGTATATGTACGCCAACATCTTTAATAATGATCATTACATGATTATGGCAGATTTCGGACTGAAAACGGTTGCCAAGGCAATAATAATAGCAGCATGCAGAAGCAGTCATAGGGCATGCAGCACATCCAGTCAAAGAATGACGGCACTAACCCTGAAATCGGCTTTGGGGGTGATGTAAGCAATCCGCAAACCAGCATAAGCTCTATTTAAGGTTCCAACAGACAAGTTTTGCACAACTTTGGATGCTGGAACCAAGATGCTCATCTCACGGCGTCTCTGTCCATCATCGTAAGGAACCGTGTAAACCACAAAGATCTCCACCGTGCTACCCACCACCTGAGCATGATTCAGCAAGTAAAATGTGAAGGAGAAGAAGAAATTAGTTGTTAAATAGAAAGAGAAAGTATAAAAGTAATTTTTCATCTCGGAATGTTACACTTTATTAAAAGCCATGGAAAAAACTTATTATTCAGCTGTGGGCACAACCGGAGAAACCACCATGAAAACACCAATGGAACGCATGAAATGGTGAATTTTTAAACTATTTTCAATGCTCAAAATTTTGTGTGGTATCATGGTATCACAGGTGCTATCATGAAAGCTTCCCTTCTTGTTAAAAATAAACATAAAACTAGTAATAGTCGAACATCTACAATTTGAGCATATTAAACAGTACATGTATATACTGCATGCAACAAAATACCGTCCCAACTTTCTTGTTTATAAATAAAATAATTCAATTTTTATTGCGCAATTTAAAAAAGGAATCACATTTTAGTCAAATTCGGCCAAGTTCGTACTGACGGAGGCTGAGAGGAGCCAATTTACTGTTTGACAGACAAAACAACATTGCATGCGAAATTAAAGCTAATAAATGAAGCGCCATTACAACATAATCATTGGCTCCAAAATACAGAATATCAAAAGCTTGACCAGACCACTAAAACCTCCGTCAACTAAGCAAAAACTTATCTCATAGTGGCTAAAATTCCCCACCGTGAGAATACCTATTGTGGTTACAACTGACAACAATTTAAAAAAACATTTTTTTTACTTTTATCTGTTTTAAGTAATAAAATTGCATTGCCGCACAACTTTTGATGATATTTTGTTTGTTTATAACATTTAAGTTGTTGGCATTATGCATGCAAATCTACTGCAATAAAACATCAATAATAATGCTTATTATTTGCATGAATGAAATTACGCAAAAGAAAACAAAAGTCAAAAGCAACACAAACAGGTTCAATTTCAATGGTGTAAACAACAGTGTACAGTTACCTTTGAGAGCCAAGCATAATAATCCCATTTCGCACAATTATTAAAGTATCGAGTTTTGCATAAGTTCAATACGTCATGAGTAATTTCCATTTTTGAATGCGACTGCAGACTTGGCCAGGTGCATGTTAAATATGTATATACAGAAAGGTTTTGCCAATTTTGCCAATGGCTTATCATAGTGCGAGATAAAGTAAGATAAATAAAATCTTAGCTATATATCATATTGAACTTGATGATATGAAAATGGCGTGTGAACCATAATGTTAAAACGCACCTGAAGCCCAGGTCAAAATCCAAAAAAACAAAAAAAAAAAAAGAACTGTGCAAAGAAAAAACTGAAATTCTTGAGTTCAACCGCCTTCAACAAAATAGGTTGGTATATGTATTTAAGAATTCTTGATATGCTGGCCTATACAATTGAAATTATTGACACAAGAAATTAGAAAATCTGTATTCTCTTACCTGAATCACTTGAATACTATCCCTGGCTACTCCGATTTCTTGTGCTAACGCCTTCTTCAGAATTGAGATGTGAGTTGCATTCACCTTATCTGGTGGAATATCCATTTTCTTAAATACATAAAAGTCGTATTAACAGCAATTTCGAAGCAAAGCACATTTTGGGATTACATCCTATCGATTTCTTTACGAGATAAGAGCTACTTTGTTAACACGTGTATTTTTTTATTATAAAATAAACAGTGTATAAAGTTAGAAAAATTTTACGACGCAAGTTAGTTCAACTAATGGGCCATATTTTACTAAATAAGCATGTGGCAGGACAACGCGTCGATGCAAGTTGTGGATGTAATAGCTTAGTAAATAAATCAGCCCTATTATCGACCCTATAGCCATAATCATTCGATTGCTACTTGTTTTCTCGTTCATTTTATCCCTAAGAAACGCCCTCAGTAGAAGCATCTTATCTTGATGGTTATTGACAAGTATTGACACCACAATCAATAATACTTCAATATCTATAGTGTATATACACGTACAGTAGGTCCTCGTGTTATGACGTACATATATACCGAAATCACATTTCTCACAAATATTTTGACATTTTTCATATGGTAATATTTCAAAAATAACCTGCATTAGAATATACAGCTTAAAAATTCCCCTTCATACAAGTGCAATAAGTGGATCATTGTTCAATGGTGAGATAAATGAATGCTACAAATAAAACAATGAGCATTTCCAGTTATTTAACTTACCACAACTATCTTGTAATCATCGGCAATGAGGTCCACACGGGCAGTGGCGTTAGGAAATCCGGATGTAGATTGGATTTCAGCTGGTTTATATTCGGCAGCATCCAGTCCATGGCGTTTATAGTGATTGATGGCCTCAATGGAGGCAGTACGACCTATGGGAATTCACAAGTGTTAGAGATTAAAAGTTGCAGGCATTCACTACAACTTCAAAGTGGAATCAGAACAGGGTTTCTGAGATAACTGTTTGGCTTCGATACCATTCCTCGTAAACACCAAGAGGATATTGCAACAAACTAAGGATACACCTACGACCATCCGTCCACAAAAGCAAACTTGTTAAAACAGTTGATACAGTATTAAAATGGGCGGAAAGCGATCCCGGTGAGAGAAAACAAAACTCTTTAAACATAAACTCCAGATGTTGCAACAATGGCCATTGTAGAATAAGAGCCGTGGGTGTAATTTTATAAGAAATCCTCTTTTACTCTTTTACATCTATGAAGTTGCACCGCAGCACCATTAGAAAACCCATTCTGGCAGAAATTGTATTCAAAGGCATGTGCACATTTGACAGAACAGTTCGTTCTCAATAAATAAATGAAGAACTAGATGAATTATACTAAAACGAGTCTTATCTTGACTCGTATTGAATACTTATTTCAGAAATGTTGTGTCCAAAATGGCGAATTCTCCATTCCATTATGACACATCTCAATTTAGGAAAAAATTGCAAGCGGTATTATAAAAAAAGACTAGGTGAGTCATGCTATAGAGATACTAGTGAGGCTGGACCAAATGAGACTATAGGACTTTATGTCACGAGTTCCTTAAATATTGCATATCATGAGTCTAATATGAAATACCACTCAAATAAAAAATACTCGGCAAGATTATAGTTTTCAATTGGGATAAAAATTGATGTTTCATAATACCCATATTAAAGCAATGGGGTATCGTACAATGCTATTTTTCAGTTGGGCATGGGCATATCTTTCGATTATATCTTTGTAAATTAAAGTATCTGCAGCGTTCCGAATTTGGAATTATTTGGTATTTACGTAACGAGCGAGATAATAGAGGGATAGAGCATGCCTCCCTTAATGCCCCGTCAACTGATTTACCTTAACGAGAACGCATTGAAGAAACATACAGTGCTGTCAATGTGGTTAGCATTAAGGGAGCATTAAAGGAGTCGTGCTCAATCCCTCTATTCATTAAATATAGTGTTTCAAAAAATGAACACCTGTGCTTGAAAAAATTAAGTGAAAATGAAGTCAAGTGTTAAATTCAATTATGTTCTTCCATACGTTATTACGTTTTCTTCGTAGCTTCTGTTTCATGAATTACTCTAGCTCGTAAAATGATTAAGAAATAACGAGGCTTTCTTGTACCCCACATTTGCCATTCAAAAAAGGTGACATTTCATTTTATTATCCCTTTAAGCCTATTCCCAAACGTTTTCCAGACGATAATCACAGCACGATGAGTAGTCAAACAAAGCCGCACAATACATAGCATCCATCACGGTAGATGTATGTATTTATTGACCTCATTTGGCGTTAAAGGAGAACTCTCCAAGGCCCGTTTGGCTTTCTTCTCACTATATAACTATGGCAGACCTATAATGAAAATTCTTAATGTATGAGACCCCGTTGCTTAATTCTGGGATTTTCAAACATACTTTTCATCCCATTTCAAAATTAGAAATCTTACTGAATACTGAGTAATTTTTTATTATAGAGTGGAATCTCGTAATATAGGCTACTAATAAAATGTTAATACATGTATTAAGTAACTTGTCATATAGTTCCATAAAAAACTTATTTTAAAGCAACATATATAAAATCTGAGTATCTTGAGCTAGCATATCAAATCTCAACAATATGTGGTCCATATACATGTAGGCCTATGTCTACTGTCTAGAAATGGACCATAAACATGTATGTCTAGCTATGGACCATATGCATTTACGTCTATAAATATGGTCAATGTACATGTATCTGTATAAATGGTCTATATTCATGTTGGTATGGTCCATGCATGTATCTGTATAAATGGTCCATAAACATGTATGTCTATGTATGGACCATATGCATATATGTCTAGAAATGGTCCATGTACATGTATCTGTAAAATGGTCCATATACATGTATCTAAATAAATGGTCCATATACATATACATGTATTTATAGATAAATGATCCATATACATGAATCTATACAAATGGTCATTATACATGTATCTATAAAAATGGTCCATAAACATGTATGTCTCAATATGGTCCATATTTATACAAGTATTTCTAGAAATGACCATTGAAAAAAATAAGTATGGTCCTTTAGTGACTTAATTACACGTAGGGCCTATAGTAATGCTAGTATAATGTTATTTCCTTTCGAATTACTTTGATTTTGAGTCTTGTTAGGTCACATTGCTTGTCTAACATAGCCTCACTAGTTTAATTAAAATGTTTCATGGTTTTATTGATTTTCTTTGAGACCGAAAAAGATTTTTCACATGGGAGCCTTTAACGTCGCACTCGACAAATTAGGACCACATCATTCGAGCCATCAATATCGTTATAAATAAATGTAAACAGTAAAAATACAACCTACGCTTTCTAGTATTGCTGAAGGCTTGACTCTGGCTGTACATGTATAAAGCAAATAACATAGGACATCTAAACGTATAGTGGTATAAGATGCGAAATGCAGTCCCACATAGCATTAAGGCGATTAGTGATTGCCTGCTTAGGGGGCAAAGAAGAAGGGATGCGGCAAAATATAGGCTATAGTACAAGTATAGCAGAAATGGCTATTATCGATGTGAGTGATACATGTATACTAAGAGTCATAACGATAGATGATTCTAGAAGGCCACATATAACACTTAATGGCCAAGTTTCAACTCAACGATACAATCACACCAGAAGCGCTTTGGCCCCACTTCGTACATTTGAACAGCTATCTCCGATCTGACCTTGCAGGAAATATACGCTTATTGGACTCAAACCCTGTTTACGATTTACGATTGTAAAACCATTTTTCAGATAAAACTCCATGTGCATCTGAGCTTGGTATACGATGTTTAACTAAAGTTATCTTATAAGTTAACCTGGTTATTACATTGATGCCAGAGGCAAGTTGAGATCATACAGTAAATGCATCGCGAATGGGCTTCGAGGGAATTGTAGGAACTGAAATGAGAGGAAGACTTGGGTCCATGACAATTTTTTGAACAAAACTACATTAGACTTTCTAAAGTGAGGAGAGCCACCCCTAGGGAAAAACCTCGAGTGGTTTCATAGAGAAAAACTATATGAATGATGAGACTATGGGACATGCTAATGCAACTACATGTAGTAAGACAATAGAGAGATTGCACCGCACGCTAAAAAGTACTTAACTTGACGCTATTGAAGAGTTCGCGATAACGACGCATGCGTATTAAACACTACGTCGATAATGTTTACAATATGCAAAACACAGTGCTGTCGATAGCGTAGCGTATTACGCTATGCAAGGTAATCTAGCGCCCGTGAACCAAGCAATGTGATCATATGAGACCCTAACATTAAAGCTATTTTATTATAAGAGATTAGAGGGATTGTGCAGGTGTGCCGTTAATGGCATACCTTAACGAGAACGATAAATACACTAACGCATTTAAATGTTGAGACTCAGTTTTCGAAAAAGGGAAAAAAGATGATTCACAATTTCTTGCTAAAACTGCCTCACCCAAAGGCAGCAACGGCAATTGGGGAATGTTAAGTCTAAATTGGCCATCCATTAGCATAAATATTATTGGCTTCGACATGCTGATTCAGCAATGAATCTATATGCAATGAAAAACGCTATTTTTTATATGGAAAAACTGGTTTCCACTATTCTATAAAACATCTTATATCATGCACATCAGGCTTAAAAGAGCAGAATTTACAATGAGGAAAAGCATCCAAAATTCAATTATGCCCCTTCAAATGGACATAGTAACTGACATACTACATGCATATATCATTTCAGCGAAACTAAGGCATTATGACACCTAAAGCTATTACGCCACTATACGTTGTTTAACTAATCAAAATTCAACTTTATGGCCACTATATTGAAGACAAAATTGTAAACAACAAGAAATGAACATCGGTAACCAAATGTTATTCGATAAAATTTTTGAAAAAAAAATGTCGTGACCCGGATACGAACCGGGGTTATCTATAGCAGAATTTCCAATGAGGAAAAGTATACCGAATTGAATTAGACCTCTTCAGATATGCATGCTACTGTATTACATTCCATCAAAGCTATACCTTGCTGAACTGACCGAAACAACTAAAAATCTGGCGATTATAAAATATATATTTAATTTTTAAGACACTCATGTATACAGTTGTGCATATAGCTGTGCATTTTATTTATTTTGCCTAACTTATTTAACATACAAGTATATGTAATGATGAGGATAAATAACTTCATGATAAGAAATCGTGACGAGTGCATTATTAAGGCAAAATTTAATCTACTGCAATAATGAAAAATGAAAAATGGCTGTATCATGTTGTTGTTGGTCGAAGCGGACTAACATATTGTAATTATCTGCAATGTTCCCCTTACATTATGTCAATATTTAAAAAATGAAATGAGATGAATGAATAATATTTTAAAATAAAAAAATTCGGCAGCTTCTTAAAAAAAAATAAAAAAAATGCAAAAGAATAAGGTCCGAAGATCGAACGTGGCATTTTGACTGTCCCAGGTGCAGGCGATGTGAGCGATTGCTGGCTGGAGGTTTGATACAGAGGCCTCCCCGAAAGGCGTGTATCGATACAGAGGCCCCCCCCCAAAGGCGTGTATCGATACAGAGGCCCCCCAGACAAAGGCATGTATTGGAAAGGCGTTGGGGTGAGCACATGGCTAGAGCCAAGTGCTGATGCAGGACGTGTCAGCCATTCAACGACGTTCCTTATTCTGGCCTCCGTTCGCATGGATAACAGGAACGAGCCACCATTCCCAGCCAAAAGTTCTACCTTCTTGCCTCCATGCCTTTCTAGCAAAGGACGTTTCCCCGTCAGGGGGCGCTTTGCTCTACACGTCATTTTGCGAGCCTCTCTTCACGTCTTAATAGAGGAATTGGTCATTGAGGTTTCCTTTAATCTTTATGCGCATTGGAAAAAAAGTGCTGTTAATGTCATCATGATTAAAGGAAACTTGCACAATCCCTCTATTCTATAGCATGAGCCCGTTAATAATAAGATGCTATTCCACTCTTACAAGAAAATTCAATTTTCAATAACACTGGGATGTTCTATAATATCATCAGTACTAGCGAACTTTGATATTGTAATCCATATTATAAACAAAAGGAATAATTTATTTTAGTTTGACGTGACCATGGCATTGTAAACGTTAGATTTGTGGGTCATTCAAGAATAAACCAAATTAATTTTTTTACAATCATTATTAAAAAATGTTATTCTTTTTTATTCTTCTTTGCATTTGGTCCTCCATTTAAAATTCACGTGTGATGTTTTACATGAGATCAGGTAAAAATAATATTCTTAAAAATAGGAGACTTTTAGACACGACATTTGATTTTTTGGTAAGACCTCCCCCCATCAATGTGGTATATACATGTATATATATATGTATCTAGAGAATTTCTTATCACCATGATATAGCCTATAATTGTATTCAAAGTCAATAAACGAGCATATACAATGTCTTCACCTTTTGCAACATCATCTTATCACTTCGCTAAAAACAGCGTATATAGCGTATTCATAGCAATTTTCTGCGAATTCTACGAAACCTGAATTCTAAAAAAAACGAATGATGTACATGTATGAGTAAATCCGTCTTACGTAGGTTAGGATTTCCAAGAAAATCCGGGTAAACCGAATACAAATTATTCACGTCTTTTGGCTGCTTTTATTGATTTTTTTCTTTTCTCATATTTTAAATAATGCAAAACGCATGCATATAACGTGGAACAAAAATCACATATACCTCATTCTTGTTGAAGTAGATTTACTTCCCACCCCCCTAAAACTTACCCTAAAATATGAATACAACATGGTTTGGCCTCACTAAAAAAAAATTGTAAAGAGCGCAAAAATAAAATTCCGCTTAAATTGCATATGTTTACCTGAATACGAAATAGAAAATAACTCAAATGCTACAAAAAATAGTAATGCTATAAAACACTAATGGTCGGTTTTACCAACGAAGGTCAAACCTCTGGTCAAACTGCAGTTGACCACAGTTTGACCTCTGATTCGTTTTACCAACAGAGGTTATGCCTATGCCAGAATGCACGGACCGAACAGCGCGAACAAATACATCGCGCATCTGCGATCCCTAAAAAGCGGAAGTTGGGCGTGGCCATCTACGTCAATATGACGATGGTGGTAGGCGTGGAAATGGCAAC
>JAQGCC010001549.1:0-22989 GCA_034698905.1 Xestoiulus laeticollis | reverse complement strand
TTCATTGATGCAAACGCTCAACTTCTTGAAGATTTCGGCAGGCAACTTGAGATGGAGATGGCGGAAAGGTAAAAGAAGAAGCAATATTGGTGAGTTTGAATTTTTGATAATATTTGACGGTGCTTAATTCGTATCAATACGGATGCTAACAATTGTTCATTTTTCCCATGCTATTATAGACGACGGAATAACCTTTCTAATTTTTTGTTCTTAGTATACTGTCCACTATCCATTAATTTTTGTATTTGAAATTGCATGTTTTACCTAAAATTTTATATAATTGAATATACCGGTATAAAGCGTATATTTACAATTCATTTCTAATTTTTAAAGCATTTTCTACTAAACTTGTTTATGATATATTGCTGAAATTGAGTGAGCGCTTTTTCAAAAATAATGTACATTTATAAGTTATACATTTTGCTGAATAATTAATATAAATTTTTGCAGTTAAAACTCTTTACAATCAAACCTACATTTATTTCAAGTATTACATTACCATGAGTATATATTCTTGGCGAGTCTTGAGCCTATTTTCTATTTTCTAATAAGAGCCAGGGCCCTTACTTAAACTTAGATGTCTTATGGACCTGTTTCTTATGCTTATTTAATATTCCGAACTCCAGTGCTTATTGGTATATTTATGGTAAACGATGCACGTTCTTGTGGCGAATACTGCCTAAATTGAGTTGAGCATGAATACAATATTATCTTTCATTGTTAGCAATTTTTTTGATTTGGATGAACATTTAGTAAAAAGTATAACTTCGGCATGTTGGCAATGAAACGAGCCAAGGGGAACAAATTCTCCAGGTATATCTCAGGTATAATGTATATCTGAAAATACAAACCACAGAAGGAATTTACACTCGTCAGGTACTATTACCTCAATCCTTCGCTTCGCTCGTAAATTCCTACTGAGGTTTTTATTTTCAGATATAAACCTCCCCCATGCGATATATATACATGTATATGCCCAAAGAATTTTTTTATATTGTTTTCTGTGGTTTTTATTTGTGAGAAAAACCACGGGGTCGACCAAAAGTTCTGAGATATACCTGGGGCAACCAAAATGAAACGAACCAAAGGGAAAAAATTCTCCAGGTATATATATATATATATATATCGCATGGGGATCGATATGTATCTGAAAATACAAACCCCAGTAAAAATTTACGAGTGAAGCGAAGAATTGAGGTAAAATTACTTGACGAGTGTAAATTCATATAGTGAGGTTTGTATTTTCAGATATTACCGACTCCCATGCGATATGATATATATATATATATCGTGGTACCCGGAGAATTTTTTCTCCTTGGTTCGTTTTATTTTGGTTGACCCTTAGGTATGTCTCAATAATTTCGGTTGCCCGGGTATGCCTCAGTTTTTCGGTTGACCCTGGGATTTTCTCATAAATAAAAAACAGAAAACAAAGTCCTCCGGGTATATATTTTCAAATATCAACCTCCCCGTGTGATATATATACGTAAATTTCCTAGTAAGAGCTCGTGTCCATATTTAAACATATAAGGCCTGCCTGAAACGGTTGTAATTCAGACACCCAAAATTTACTATAGCAAGTTATTTCGTTATACATACAGTTTGGAATTTTATTAAACGATGGCACTTGCATGAATGGTAAAAACATGTAGCAATATTATTTTTAAGTAATATACGGTAAACATTTTGCATGCCTACCATAAATTTCCTAATTAAAGCTCGGGCCCTAATTTAAACTTAGATATTTTGGACCAGGCTCTTATTCTTATTTAATACTCCGAAACCCCGGTGCTTAGTGGGAAATTTACGATAGACAATGTATGTTCTCAAGAGTAGTATAAGAGAAGTCATTTCTGGCTCACCTTTTGCTTCTTCAGATTTTTAAAGCAAAAGTGAACCAGAAATGGTTTCTAACAAAATTTAAAAATACTGACTTACCTTTAACATGGTGGCTTTAGACTACGCTGGAGCTCCAAAAAAAAACTAATGTGGTGAGGTAGCGGTAAGGTGGCAAGCGACATTTTAAAAAAATGTGTACTGAAATGGATGGGGCTGAAACGGTAGTAGTAGATAACTTTCGTGCCATCCATTTCAGTACGTAGAGTATCTCGTGTATGGCCAGCTTAATGATGCATAATTATCAACCAATTTTGTCAAAACATTTTCTAGTAGAAAAAAAAATCATTAGTAGTTGACATAAGTTTCATCATTTTAACTAAATATAATTTTTAAGCCATTTAAATGGTTCAAAAATATACTTAGTTATTCTGGGGAAAACAGGCCGTAATCTATTAAATAAAGGAATAATAAAACGAGAGGATGCAACTACCTCGGAACAAATCTTGTATTTATATTAACACCAAGATGAAAGTTTTCAAAGCAGAAGAGCAAAGCTATGAAAAACGTGCTTTTACATTTAATTCAACTTGAGAATAATGAAAATGCATTGTTGCAAGTAACAATTTTCCTTACAACTTGAGTAGCACTCTAAAAATGGAAAACTCTCCAGCATTTCCATTTCATCGTAACGAAACAAAATCATAGCAATATTCCATTGGTAAAGTACTGAAAATTATCGTAGAGTTTTGTTGTGAGTGAATGCACACTCGACTCCACCATGTGATCAACACTTTGCTGCAGCTGCTCCTCGGTATGATTAATGTGAAATCTGTCTTTCATTGCGCGCAGCGTGCTAGCTCCATTGCGAAAACAAGGCAACTGTGAGCCTGAAATTCAAGAAATAATAATAAATGGAAGAAGAAGTAAAATAAAGGAATGAATCCTAGCTTGCTTACCTGTCTGCATAATCTCTACTATAGTTAAAATTTTTTCATGGTGCTTTTTTGCAGCTAGCAATCCCTGCAGCATTAATATCTTGAAATATTCAAACATGTCACTGCCAAGTCCTCCCATCACCTAAAACATTTAAAACTAAACTTTAACATTTTTTTTTTCACATTATCTCTCAAAAGTTGCAAATTGCAGGTTTTGTCTGCTATTTGTTTTACAACTTACATCAACAAATTCTTGAGTCAATTTAAATGGGGAACTCTCAAATCCCAAATTCTTTGGAGATGATGAAAGAATGAAACCAAAATCAATGTGAATCAGATGACCTTTTGAGTCAAGAAGGATATTCCCATTGTGTCTAGAAATAAAATGAATAAAGCAGGCTTGAGACACATGAATTAGAAGGGATTAGGAAGGAATTTGACCCTAACAGAGCTTGACCCATGCCTTGAACCCCCAACATCACAATGAACACTAAACGTATTTCATACCACCTCAATTAATTGGCAAAAATCTACAGTTAATAACAATTTAGATAGCAGTTTGTCAAAATATGAGCATCTGTACAAAAATATCAAACTTTAATTTGTTCCGCATAACTTATTTATTAAACTGCTGGCGTTTTCCTTTTGCCCCCAGATTACAGGTATTCCAGCCACTTTTAGGGATAAAAATATAGGAATTATAGTACATTTTCTGTTGCACAGGATGGCAAACACTTTTTCATATTCAAAATTTAGGACTTTTTAGGACTTTAAAAGTTGAAGGTGCCTTTTTAAATGTATACTATAGAATTTTATTTTTAATTTGCAACTTTTGAAACATAATTTTTACAATAATTATGCAATTATTCCGTGGGTATTTAGGACTTTTTCAGGAATATTTAGGCCTTTTTTAGAACTTTCAGAATTATTTAGGACTTTTAGGAATATTTAGAACTTTCAGGACTTGTTTGTCACCCTGGTTATTACAATCCTGTTTATGAAAATATAGGAAATATAGGACAGCTGGGATGCCTGAAATTAGTCTGTCTGATTGAGCTATACTTCATGCACATTTGCGAATTTTGCAATGCCTACAGTGCATGTATTACTCGTTTGTCATTTTTATAATTTACACAAAATAACTGAGAAAATTGATCACCGACATTGATAGGAAAAATTAAAATCTGGTCTACAAGAAAATTAAATGCATGAGTCTTATCTACTTAAACTAAGTTATGCTGAAGCTATTTTAAAAGATGCAATTAAGAATCAAAGCTGCTTAACTACCACACCTTAATCCTGAGGTGGAAACCATATTTGAAAATTCGGAAATGCTGATAAAAAATGTAAATGGGGAAAAGAGGACCATTATAAATGAAGTGCTTCCTCGTTTCCAAAGCACTTACACTTTTGTAGAATATCATAAAAAATATAAAAAAATATGACTAACCTGTCTTTAACTTGTATCAAGTAGCAAACTATACAATATGCAGCACAGCTTTCAACAAAATTACGTTGAGCAGTGAGAAATTCTTCGCTATTCGAAGCACCGAATTCCCGAAAAAAGTACTCTAAAAGGGACATTTTGCTGTGCTTCTTGATTTGATGGAGAGAAACAGCATCCAGTATGGGTTCGAGCATACCGCTGTCATTTGATAAAACCAAGATGCGAAATGGCCGCAGCCAGAGGGAAACGCGTTCCTGTTCCCAAATTTTCTGCAGCATTGTTAACAGCTGATATGCCATTAGTTCCTGTCGCAAATCATCTCCGCACTTGACAATTACGGACAACAGTCGCCAATTAGGGAAATGGCCATATGGTGATGCCTCTTTAATTCTCCTGACTTTCTCTTCCCAAGGTTCTTTTAGAGCTGCAGCTGAAGGATCTTCTGGATCACGCTAAAAATAAAATGTACCATATAGCCACATGTATAAACAATGTGACGATTTAAAAAAATGTCACATTTCTCAAGATGGGTATCCACCAAATCAAACATAAAACAAAAACAACAAACAGAAAAAAGTGGTTGTCGGCAAACGTTTTGACAAACAATTTCTGATAAACATTGATAAGCATTTTTGCAGCAAACATGCACAAACGCAGTGTCCACACCGAAATAAACATTTTACATATTTGGTTATAGCGCTCCTACCAAGGCTTTATATATTAAAACGGCGTTTGCTAAACAGCTACCACTAGCTTAAATTTGACAAAGCTAGCTGAATGAAGCAAAAATTAAGTGCAAGTTTATTATTATGTTTTAATTATAGCTTTAGTAAAAGTATTCAAGTTATGGCGCCTTTTCTGAAAAAAAGGTGACGTTATATGGCAGTTCAAAAATTAATGTCAGTTCAAATTTCCCATGTTTTTGTTTAATGTTTGCCCATGTTTGCTTTGGTGGATACCCACCTTAAGATTTTTAAATTTGATTGCTAATTATGATGGGAATTGAAATTTGAAAAAAGTGCAATAAAATTGTAGAAATCAATGCTTGGAATTAGGAATTTGAAATGTAATAAATATGACTAATGAACATTAGTTTTTACTTACCCGGAAAGTGGATTTAGGAGTGTGAAAACTCTCCGACAACCGCCTACGAATATCTCCAGCGGCAATGTAAACGGGATCTTTGCTGTCGCAACTAGTTGAGCTTTCCTGAGACATCTGGGAGATGGTATCTCTATCTTTGCTTTTGCGGCACATGTACTTGTACTGCAGGGAAATCTCATCATCTTCTTGAGACCAACAATCCCCGTCGTCGTCAATAGAAGGGTAAACATTGAAGGAAACTTTGCCAGCTTCTCCGTGATTGCAGTAATCCATAAGGTTTTCCTCTGATCTCGTTTGCCTAAGAGCATTGATGATCTTTGCAGGGACGGGTGCAGTTTGGGTGTCTTCTACCTCGAGAACCTCCACATATATTAAATATGGAGCCTGAAAAGTACATATAATGAGATACATGCTGAAAACGTATTGCCATATTATAGTTTACAATGTATAATAATGCTAGTACCTATTTTATATTTTTTTGGTTTAGCAAAACTATGTAAACTATGGAAAACACTCGCAAATTTTTTTTAAAAAATTCTTATTTATTAATTTTAAAAATAACCAGACATTTTTATAAAAAAAACAATGGTCTCTATACACTAGATCTATGAAAACAGAATTTTTACCAATATTTTTTCCCCAGAATTTTAATTATAAAAGTAGCTGGGCTCATCAAGAAATTTACCCATGAGCGGGGCGTTTAGTTCAGCCTTAATCGAAAGAAACATACCTTGTCTTTAGAATTGAGAACGACTGCAGCTTGGGGAGGGATTCGGACAACGTGATGCTGGACCGATGGTGTGTGAATGGGAAGCCACACACGCGCGGGGAGATTGAGGTTCAACATTGACAGTTCGGCTATGAGATGGGACGTCTTCTTGTCTTTGGTGGGTAATGCCTGTAATCTCTTTCCAATGGCCATTAAAACTTTCACAAATTCGTGCTGCGCAGCTAAGCGTGACTGAAAAAGCACATCGACAAGTCAGTATTAAGCATTAGCACATATTTCAAAAAATAGGAGTAAAAATTTTAAAAAAAACAAGCTCACCCCACAATTGCATTCAATTTTTTTCCCAATTTCAAAACAAGTGCAGCCGTTGTCAAAGGCGTGACCAGAGGTTAAATCGCCGAGCATGCTTTTAGAGCTGGCAGATCCCAATTTATGAATGCTTAAAGACCCTTGAATCAATCCTATACACATTTTCAAAAAAATATGAGTAAACGCTCTAAAATCTCTAATGCATGCGATTAAGAATTAAACAGTTGCTTGTACCTGTTGCATCAGATCGAGATCGCTGATGGGTTTTTTTGGTAGGTGAATGACACGGAGAACACAATTGTTGCCCGCTGGTTGGACATATCGATAAATTCTGATTAGCAAGGGGCATATGACTGAAACCTCTTGAGCGTGGAGAAGGCCTGGAAAAACAAAGATATCAGTCAAAATTATAAGCGGTTTCAATTCAAATGACTGACTAAAGAAATAATCTATCAATGATGAAACTTGTAAAAATGCATCAAACCACAACAATGGCTTACACGACTTCAAATCAACTGAAAAAAATCAAATTTCTATTTACCTTAGTTCATCTTGTAAAATGAGGTTTTTCAGCTTTGTACCTGCAGATTTCTTTCTGGACGGTACAGAAGCATCAACAGAATATGCGTCCAGAAGCCAAGCACACTGAAGGCTGAAATCTACAGAACGCCGACACCTGAAAAATGTATGCCCGTTCAAAAAAAAAGGGATTAGAATTGAGTGATCGCCAGCCTGACGTTTAACGATTTAAAGCTTAAGTCTTTGTGAATTTGGGGATAAGGGAGAGTGGGGCACATTTGAGCATTAAGATTATTGTAGACAGTTTTTCCAAATACGTGACTATGTGACAGCACCAAAACTACATATTGGGATGTAGTTTCAAGTTGTTGGAAGGCCTGCATGCAACGTTATGCTGGATTTCATGTTTTTCGACAGGTAATTTTTCAATATGCAGTTTGTAATATTTTACAGAGGTCTATTTCTAACAAGGATTGGTAACAATGATACCTATATTTAGTTCTTTGCATGGCCTATTTTATGGATAGGTAAGCATTTAAGATATTACACTTCCACATGGTCATTGAATGCACTAAACCTTGTGATGCGATGTGGGACACTTTTAAACAGCATGACTTGGCCAATTGCCTATTTGTATATTTGTTTTAATTTAGTTTTGCATAAATTTAACCATCAAATAGTTAAATTATTCTAAACGCCATTTGTGCTCAATAGACATGTTTCAATAAACAATGTGTTGAAATATGTTACGGTATCTATGTGTCTGTTTTTAATTAAAATTAGTATAACTGTTCAAATCTGCCTCATCACGGGGATGATTTGAACAATTTTCAAAAAAATTTCAAATGATTTAAAACATTGTTACAATTAAAATTAAGATTCTTGCAAAAAATTGGGAATAGAGATAAACAAAGAAACTAACCAACTAGTGACTTGGAAAAGTGTTGGAAATTTTAAAAAATACTATTAAACAGCTGAAATTTTTTTTTTCAAAAAATGTTCAAATGTGCCCCATTCTCCCCCATAATAGCCTACTTATAAAAACGTTTGACTTGTTTATCATCATAAACCTCATGGTACTAAGAACTTGCACCAACAATTTTGTTTGACAACGTTGCAGGGACATTTTAAAAAACTCGCCATATTTAAATTGCATATATAAATGTGTTCATCATGATACAAAACTAACAAAGGCAGATGTATAAAAGACAAGACTTGTTTTCCTACCTGGACACCAGATACGGATGAATGGCTTCAGCTACATCATTCATATTAATGTACATATTTGCCAGCTGTGGCAAATAAAAATCAGTATCACGATCTGAAAAACTAAACATCCTATTACCTGAAAAGTAAATGAAATATGACGACATTAAATCATGTGCCATTGCTAATGAAAAAAAATTCTCAATACATGCATTATCTGCATATTCGTAAAGTTGTTTTAGTTCAGTAAGTTTGTTTAGCAACGTCAAAAACAAGCTACAGTGAAACCTGTGAATAGCGTACCCCATTTGGACCGAACCATGGGGTGCGCTACTTGGATGGATGTGCTATATGAAGGTTCAGCTATAGTGAAGACCATAATGAATCAGATAGTATTACCTTAATGAAGATGCACAAATATATATGTTGCAATTTTAAATGGTTTTTAACATAAACAAAACCGAAAAATACATATAGAAAACAAATATATGCTTGTATACAACTGCATCTATGTAGATGTAGCCATTTTTACTTTATATTGGATATACATGCATGTATCTAAATACCTTTTCTAAATAGTAAACATGCATTCACTATATGCTAATGCATTTTATTTGACATTTATCGTCCTCATTTTGGGATTTCCCAGTGGGTGAAATTTCATAGTTGCATGCTTAGGCGTACGCTCTTAGAGGTAAAACCTTGATTTTGTCCCAAGATACCAACGCTCATGTTGCGTTTCGCAGGGAATACACTATATGCAGGTAGTTTGCTCTATAAAATCGATCCGTGCCGACTGCAAGGGTGCGCTACTCCCAGGTAGTACGCTATATGGAGGGCTCTTATTCGCAGGTTTCACTGTATGTTGATAATGTCAATGGAAGAACGCTATTAATGGGTAAAAACAGTTTGGGGGCATCAAATAGCATGAAGCATGGCTTGATCTGAATGCAGCATTCAGATTGGGCAATCGGAAAACCCCACAATCTGGAAACCATCATGCTATGCCATGCCCACAAGTTGTCCTTACCCTAAGGGGAAAATCAACGTAGAGCATAGAGCATGGCATGGCCTTAAATAGTTCCTTGCTGTTTTACCCTAAAGCCGGCCACATGCGAGGGAATTTCTTGCATGAAAAAAATTCCAGAAATGTCTGGAAATTGCAATTTATTTCCAGAATGGAATAATATTCTATTCAGTAAATTTATTTCAGTTTCCCGACCAATCACGAAAATCTCACTTGCATATCGCTAAATTATATTTCCCATTTCTCGTATCGATCAGTGCTGTCGATATAGGGATACTTGCAAGATATTGATAGGGAATTCCGAAATTTGTTGCTTCACGTGTGTGGTAAAAACTTATTCGTTCTTCGGAATATATTGTCCGGAAATTTAGTGCAATTTATTTCAGCCGATAAATTGCCTCGTGCGTGGCCGGCTTAACATATAGAATTTAGTTCTACTCCTTAACTTACCTATGTATGTTTGCACTCCGTGTTCTTTTGAATTAAACAGGTGTGTTATAGCAATGGACATATCAAACATTTTCGACTCAAAAAGTCGGAGAAGCAAAGATTCTTTCGGCGGCTGTACATGGCCATTGTGAAATGCATGAGTTCCAGAAGATAACCGCTTATTTAAAGGCTTCACAAATGAGACGGGAGCCTTGGGTGGCGACTCCTCTTCAACTTCCATTTCCACAACAGCATCAGGAGACCCAGAGTCTAACTCGAGAATGCCACCAGGCTCTGGATTTTGGGAAGCATCCATTAGGCTTTCTGGCAAAGGGTCCGTAGTTCTATCGAGTTTATCACTGTCATCGGAATTACAAATTCCGCTGTCGTCAGAACCCATGCTGCCCTGATCATGGCTGTTTTTGCCATGGTTGTTTCCACCACTATAATGAGGAACGGGGGACGGTTGGCTTGGACTAAAAGGGACGGTATAAGCGTCAACATTTGGTAGACTTGGATCGATGCAAGATTCCGCTGGTAATATTGATGGGCAGGTAAATGTACTTCCTCGATGAGCCACACCTAAAGAGCCAACGCGTCGATGTCCCCTGGCGGAGTCGGGTAAGTTGGACGACGGAGATACCGTAGCAACGTGGACAGGAATTTGCCGAATCGCCGAATCTAAACTTCGATTGCGATGGTGCGTGGTATGAAAGACATCTCCGGAAGGTGCCATTGAGGCAAAATACACAGGAGATCCATTCTCTTGTGACTGGTTTGCAAGTAAAGAAGGAGGCATGGGAATGCCTCCGCGTCGGGTGTTTTGACCATGAATTTGCACTTCATTTGATAAAAGTTTAGCTCTTTTGCTAAGGCTACCATCGTTTACATTCTCGCAACCATTTATTGGACCCAATTTGCTACAAACGGAGTTTGAAGACATGCTTGCGATCTAATATGGAAGTAAAAATTGCATTTACAGCCCATGTGGAATTCGCATGTTCCGTCCAATCTACAAAATGAAAGAAACGCATTAGTGCAGGGTCTAATGCAGCGCTGGTCTGATGGAACCTTTAAACTCTATATTAAGCAACAGAACGAGCAAAGTCAACTATGTTGAGCTTTGTAACATAACGGCAATTTATGGATGCTGGTTTTTGAGTGGTTTATTTCAACTGGAATTCCATGCCTGACAACAGGAATCAAGCACGTACTAGAATACGGTTTGCGGGACAGAACTTGCCTGACCTAAATTAGTGTTTTAGGCTTCTAGCATGTATTTAGCTGGTACGACCTTATCTGGTGGCCTTTAATGACCTATCGGTTAACAATAGTACAAGAACTGTTTCATTAACAAAACGAAGTCGGGTATGGTCTGTCCAATTTCCTGCTTTTGAACATATGTTTTGTAAACTTTTAAATAACACAGACGTACGTACATGTACGTCATATTGACCCCAATTAAATTCAACATTTTTATAAATTGATTCAGCAGGTTTAGCATTAATTCTCTTTTCTGACTGTTAATATTTTTTTTTCAAATGAATAAAACTTGGGTCTTTCGTATACGGTATGCGATTATAGGACTCGTTTTCGAACAGATTTTCTTCTAAAATATTGCTAGATGACACCAATTGCACGTACCTGTTGGTGAAAATTTTCAACTATATTTCATATTCAATATAACGAATTTGAATGAATATGAATGCACTTTTTGTAAAATGCTTACAATTTCGATGAATTTCAAGTCGATGCATATTCCAGTCATAGCAACAAAACTGCGTACACCGCCGACAGCAGCCAAGATGGCTGGTTTCGCGGTGACGCATCAAACTAATGTAAATTAAGCCAAAACCTACAAGTATTTAAATAACTTACATTGGTTATCGAATGCGCTGAACAAGAAATTAATCAAAGATACGGTCCATAAGTTGTCTAAAACGCTGCATACTTAAATAATATCCGAAGTCATTAGTTAACAGCAACTTAATGGCCATTCCAAATCCGCCATTTTATCTCATTTGACATCGGTCCAGCCGCTGATTAATGGAGCCAGCGCACTAGAATTTACTGAAATTTTTAAATCCAAAATTGGTCGTATATATATATTTTAGATTACTTATCAACAAATACATTTTATGAATTCTGAATTTTTAGAATTTTCGCTTAACTTAAAACTGTTCTTTTTCTATTTTTTAACCGAAGAGAATTGACTTGGGGAATTTTTGGACGTGCTGCACTAAGATGGTCACATTGCCAATTAAGCCGCGTATTTTCAAATATGGGTAAATAAATTTTATAAATTAAATGTCATGAACACAAATTTAAGCTTGATTTCAATCAGGATTACATTATTTTTCACGTGGATATAATTTAAAACAAATTTTACAGAGTTATTCTAATATATTAAGCACAGACATACTTATAAATTAAATAAAAATTGACATCGTTCCAACCGCTGATTAATGGAGCCAGCGCACTAGAATTTACTAAAATTTTTAAATCCAAAATTCGTCGTATATACATGTATCTATTTCAGATTACTTAACGACAAATACATTTCATGAATTCTGAATCTTTAAAATTTTCGCTTAACTTAAAACTGTTCTTTTTCTTTTTTTAACCGAAAAGAATAGACTTGGGGAATTTTCGGACGCGTTGCACTAAGATGGTCACATTGCCAATTTAAGCCGCGAATTTTAAAATATGGCTTCTAACTGAGGATTATAAAATTACGCGGTAAATTTTATAAATTAATCAACATGAAGACAAATTTAAGCTTTACTTCAATCAGGATTACATTATTGTTCACGTGGATAGAATTTAAAGAAATTGTACAGAGTTATTCTAACATATTAAGCACAGGCATACTTATAACTTGAATACAAAATGTGGGAGCAAATAACAACATTTAATTTAAATAAATAAGGTGTTAAATTAAGCTTCATCTATTTGCATTAATTTCACATGATGGGTATAGGCAGACAATTTGTGTCGGTCAAACAAGAAATTGGCTCCTCTCAACCAAATGTGGATAAAAAAGCGCTAAGATTAGTAACGTTAGCACCCCTAGTGTGTTTTTTTTTTACCCTTCGCAAAGGACACCCCTCTGTACCGGACAATTTTGTTGGTCTCGTGACTGTACGTTGTAGATAGATTTCACTGTATACATGTACTTGTTTTACCCTGGCTAGTATTATCGTAGTTGTTGTTTGAACCAAAATCTTTATAAAATCATACAAATAATTTTAAACAAGCAAGTTTTTATTGAGTTTTTCATCTCAAACCGGCGAATTCCTGTTTCTGCCATAGTTTGCAGTAATTTTTAAAACCACATTTTGTAATTAAAATATATAGGGTTCCACTATATAGTTGTAGCCTATATTGATCTTAAAAGAAAGCTCTATTGGCTAGCTACATGTATATCCTCATACAAATGAAACGTAACAAACATTATAGCAGCTAAAACTTCATAAAAAATCTACTGCCCGGAAATATAAAAAAGCAAGTTTTTTCGACTGACATTACACATATCTGATGAACCACAACATGAAGATAACAAGGAGCTTGGCCAAAAGTTTGCAATGTAAGAAAAACCAGGGCATTCAATAGGAACCAGTTTTAGAATTGAAGAGAATTCAGAAGATCAGTTATTTTGATAATCTTTAATATAAATATCGAAAAAGTGCTCAGGGAGTGTGGCTTCAAAAAACACCAATTCTGCTTTTAGTATTCAAAGGGTTAACAGCAATCATGCTGACAAGTCCAACTTCGAACAATTTAAGGCTACAGGCCAAATGCAAATTAGGATGGCTTACATTCAATTTATACGTTTTGATAGCAATTTGGAAAGAATTGTACGGTAAGTACACGATTTCAGATTTTAATATATTATAAGCGATACAATTTAAAAACTATTTTTAATTTTTGTTGGTACTTTTCTAATATATCAAAAAACCTTTGTAATATGTATTGTAACATGCATAAACATAAAATATTAATCTTGAAAATAACATCAAATTCATACTTCAGTGGCATTGAAGTATTTGAATTACATTGTAAAAATAATCTCATGCATTATATATTTCCAATATTTTTAAGTCAAAGCCACAAATGCAGTAATTACTGTAATTAATTATTTATTATATTGTGATACATTAATTTAATTCCAATATGCTAATGCTAATAAATACAGAAATCCTACATAAATTATTTGTTATTTTTGGATAGTATAATCTCATTCAAATACTTATATGTAAAATATTACAAATAATTCATTACATTATTGTATACAAGTCACTAATTACTGTATTAGTGGCACTGCACTTATAATTATTTGAATTAAATTATGGTGTCACAATATAACAATTAATTTATTACAGTAATTACTGTTTATTTGAAATATATGAGATTATTTTTTACACTGTAATTGAAATATTTAATGCTACTGAAGTATTACATATAATTTGATGTTATTTTCGAGATTAATTATTTTGTATATGTATGTAATATGTATTTCTTAAACATGTAGTTAATAAAACATTCCATGCATTGGAGATTAAAAAACGGCTAATAAAAAACATGTGTGTGTGGCAGGGGTATATTAGAACATTTCCTTTTTTTTTAAAAAAAAAATACAATTTTGTTAAATACACGAATGATGATATTTTCATTTTATCTAGCATCGCCACTTCCCGATGCGGAAAATGATACGAATTATCTAGTAAAGTTAAGTACAATGACTGGTACTCACGATGAAGCCATCATGCATTGCAATATCACTAACAATAGTGGATTATACGAAATACAAACAGAAAACGACATCCGTCTCATGCAACAACTTTTGGAGATGAAAAATGGTGAGTTTTCTTGCTCACTATGGGACATTAACAATTTTTGGAATAGTTCAAGAAAACGTTGTAGTGATTCTGGGTGTCAAAGGGGAAAAATACCACAAAAGAATAGTCCAAAGTTTATTCTTCTCAATATAATTTATTTAACTGCTTAATTAAAAGAAAGCGATCGACTTAATTAGTTAAGAAGGTTGCATACCAGAATAAGCCATTTTTTCTAAATTATTTTTTATCAAATTTTGAAAACTGATAGAAACAAATAAAATGTATAAATTTGTTGTTTGTGTACATGCATATTTCCATGAAATGTAACATCCATATATTTAAACAAAAAAGTTAAACAAATAATAGAATATTTATCCTAAGTCATTTCTTATTATCAGTTTCCAAAATTAAATTAAAAAAAAATTTAGAAAAAAAAAAGGCTTATTTTGGTATGCAACCCTTTTAAATACTTACTCAGAAACTGTTTTTAAATAATTACAAAAACAGTACGGCCGAGTTCCTCGAGTTTAATGTTTAAAAAAATGACAGTTAAATCACAGTTTGAAACAAAGGATTACAGGATGATAGTACTTATAAAATATAAGTAAAATATAAGATAGTACATATAAATGTAATAAAATTTCAACACCCTGAGGCGAGTGTGTGGGTGTGAGGTTGTCAGTTTAGAAATGTAGAATACATGAATGCTAGGGGGGAGGGGTGTTATGTATTGCATTTTATGGTGTGCCCTGCTATAACTTTTCTATTATTTTGAATGAGCAAAAAAACACGTGTAATGATTTACAAGGCTCGTAACAAATGTCAACAGATGGATTTTCATGTATATTGCCGTTTATAACATTTCTACTATCAAAGCTTTAAACAGGGTTTGTACAGGTTTTTAAGTTCAAAAGGTAAAGACTTTTCAAGGGTGCTGTAACTAAAATTAAGCACCATTGAGAATAGTGCGTGTTTATGGAAGAGGAGAAGTGCCTTGTTGAAATCAGGATAATTAATATGAGATCAGTGATTTAACCAACACATACATAACCACACTTTCCCTATATACAAAATATAAAATGTTAATAATAAATAATAAACGCCATAAATGCCGCCCATTTGGCAAGTATAGTGTATATAAAATTAAAATATTAATTGAACTTGTATTTAATCAACAGAATTTCCAAAATTAGGGAATTTTTAAGCACTTTGACTAATTTATAAAAAAGTAAATACTTTTCAAGTCCTTGAAATTCATCCAAGCAAAAGTCAGCACTTTAAGGACTTTTAAGAACCAGTATACAAACCCTGTTTATATGACAGGAATATCCTGCATGTACTTTTTTAAGAAATTATATAATGTGCATTCACAATGAATCTTTGTGTAATTTAATAATTATAGATGCTACTTTTGCTCACATTGACAGAATTTCGGATCATTTAGGTAAGAGATGGAATGTGAACGCGCAGATTTGTGTGATCAGATTTTTCAATGTCTTTACAATCTTGTTAGAAAGAGCACCTAAATGTTGGGCTGTTTCGCTTACTGCATCTCAAGGTATTCCATCCTTGAAAATAGTCGACTGCAAATTAAAGTTACCATTCATCTGTTCTATGAAGAAACGGACTGGCAAGTAGAACCTCGAGCTAGAAGAAATGGTTCAGGAATGATGTCGGAGTGCTTGCTGAATGTTTAAAATCATTCCAGGAAAACGTGCTATTACATTTTCGTATTTGTATGTAAAAGAAAACTGGCAAGTAAAAATGCAGCAGCTTGTTTTTGGGTCCGACGGATGTTGGTCGCAACCGAGCGGAATCACTTCGTTGGAGAGCAGAGTAGTTGGTGGGGATTCGGCAACTTATGGTTCGCAACCATGGCAGGTACATATATGTAATTTGAGAATGGATGCCAGGGTGGCAAACACTTTTTCAGATCTTTTTTAGGACTTTCAGGAATTGTTTGCCACCCTGGGATGTTGATTACATCTGCAGAACTGATCCCATGCACTTTCAACAAACAATTTTATTGCAAGATAAATTATTGTAACATTTAAACAAATGCATGCTGACTACAATGGACAATAGATGAATTCTAACATTTTGCAAGTCGTAGAAAATTTAGATGCAGATTCTGTGTTATTCTGGGGACATGCAGATGACGAGCATAAAACAATTTTAATTTCATTCTCACATTCTGCATCCTTTCAGGTAGAAATCGCCATTCGTAAGAATGGTCATTACAAACATCATTGCAGTGGAGTCATATTAACACCTCTACTTATTTTAACTGCTGCACACTGTTTCAAGTAAGAATAAGGGTTCAATATCAAATTTTGATTTCCCAATTTATCAACACACAGTTTTAATTTTGATTTTCTTCCTAGAAAAGAGATATCATTGAATTTATTTAGAATCACTACTGGTGATTATGATATAGCTTCCTTAGACGAACATGAAAACAACTATGAGATTGAGAAACTGATTATTCATCCAAAGCATGAAGGTATATATGTTCATTAAAAAATTGTGGACATAAGTCCCAACATTTCATAAGAAATGAACCAATTCAACAAATTTGCCTTTTTGCAGCACATGGCTTTGACAATGACATTGCCATAATTATACTAAAATCGTTTAAAAGTGAGGGCATCATATTTGGCTCTCATGTACGACCTGCATGCATACCAACACGGAATACACCACATACAACCGGGACAAGCTGTGTGGTTTCTGGATGGGGAACACCACCTTCAGAAGGTAACATAGCACAATGGATGTGAGCTGAAGCCTATGGAAAAGTGGTTGCACGCTTACCTCTTGATCCCAGATGGGTTCGATCCCTGCAGGTAAAAGTTGTGGAAATTTTTCTAAAGGGCGAAATTCACAAAGCAGCAACTTGTTCGAATGAGAGTTTAAACCCAGGTTCTGTGTAGATCTCCTTGCTTTCTACATGTTAAAGAACCCTCGAGAGGGGGTTGGAAGTCCCCCCTCATAAGCAAAATTTCCAGGGTTGTTCCCTGGCGTTGATGTTTAGCCCTACATAAAAATCACCAAACAAACATTGAATGTAAAAGCATTGTTTGATTAAAAATTAGACATCTTATTTACAGGAAATTCAACTAACACTTCAGCAGTGCTTCAGTCAGCTGTGGTGGAATTGCTATCCACAGCAGAATGTCGAGAAGTTTACAAAAATTATTCTTTGGTAAACGAAGGAATGATCTGCGCAGGCCATTGGGATGGTAGGATAGATTCTTGTAGAGGTGACAGCGGTGGACCATTAGTATGCAATGTTAACAGTAAGTTAATGTTTCTTTACTATTTTGAGGGTGTCCTACATTTGGCCTTGGGGCCAAATGTTAGGTTTGTTTCTTTGGCCTGCTCAGTTAGTACTGAGCAGGTAAATGTGTTTCTTTGGTCTGCACTGATTCTGTTTCTTTGGCACAGAAAATAGAAATCCAGTGCAAACCAGGGCAGGAAAAACCTGCACTGAAAATTTTTCAGAGTAAAGTTACTGCAGCACAGAATCGTCTGCTTCATAGTATCCTCATCTGAAAGATCACTCTCTATTAGTTGAACCAATTCAATGAGGGCTGCCATCTTTTTATAGTATTTATTTCTGTTTCTTTGGTTTACCATTTCTCTGTGCACTGGGTTTCACTAACAGATATCTCCGCCCATTTCCTGTTTGCACAGAGTAGAACTAAGATGCACTGAGTGCAGGCCAAAGAAACAAACCTGTTTTGTGCTTGATTGCATTCAGCACACCATTGTTCCTGTTGGTCTGCCAGTTGTTTAAAACTTAATTTATTATTATTATTGTGAATGAAGAATTTTATTACAACCTACTTGGTCAAAATCAAATCTCTTTCTAAATACACATTGGAACATATTTTTCTTTTTCAAAAATACCCCAAAACTGAACTCTGTAGCATGCTTTTAATCATGTGCTAACTATAGAATACTTGCATGAAACCATCCTGCTTATCTGATTTTTAATTTTGGCAACAATTCTGAAGATTTGGGAAGGAGGGGGATCCTTTTAATTCATGCTGTACATGCTTACTAAAAGTGCTGAGAAACTAAGTGGAAAATATTTCAACACTCTTTCAGATAACTTACTCGTTTTGGGGATTGTTAGTTGGGGTGATGGGTGCGCTCAACCCAACCGGCCAGGAGTGTACATTCATGTTCAACATTATCTTGACTGGATATACCAAACCATTGAAGATCTCAACAAAAATCCACGACATGTCATCAGCTGATCACCGGAATAAATATATTCATCCAAATTCATCGGCAAGAATCCTTTAATTTATTAATCTCCCATAAAAAGGAATGAAAATAAACAAGTTTTAAGTATCATTCTAGCATAATTGCCTTTGTATTTATTTAATATATAAATGACATTATATGCATGTTTTATTTATATGAAAAAAAATAGCATTTTTGAAAAATAAAAAAGCAACAAATTCTAACTACAGCAAAAGAAAGAAGTAAACATTTGCACAAACAAACAGTTCTAAATGCAATGACATACCCTGCCAATAGTAATTAAAAATTGATAAAATGCTAGCTTTCTTGATGCTAAACTTGTACAGTGTAGCCTAATCCAAACTTGATAATCCAATTTTTTAATAGATTTCAATAGCTACATGTATACTGTATGCACCATACAGTGTAAATAGCTATTGAAATTGAATACATATGCATTCCTATATTATAGTAGAGGCTGTCCATAAATGAGGTCATGCAAACAATATTTTGAAAATATTCGTTGTCTACACGTTAAATCTGCAGGTCCTCCATCTTTTTCCTCTTAACAATCTGGACTTCTGTGATATTATTCTGTATAAATGCAAATAAACAAAATTAATTTATTTCTTCACAAAATTGAAGTACATTATACTGGCAGCATTCTCGTATACATATCAAACAGTAAGAGAAAATTAAATACGTCATTTCTTACTTTTTTTCTCACAACTTCATTTGTTTCAACTGTGACTTTCTAAAGCCAAAACAATAATGATAATTATAAGGTGCAACATCCAATATTTACAAGTTATGATTTTTTATTAATGCTATACATAATAAAATGCATCTTTTTAGGGTATCACAATGTCAATGGCAGTATTTGACCATTAACAAATATCATCACAAAACTATCTCACACCATTCACTTTGAAGTTTAAATAAGTAAATAGAGGTTTGATTTTGTTGCAGAAGGACTAATAGTTGCTGCCTGAAAATGCATTCTATAGGGACATATTCTTTCAGACATGGGAATTTTATAGATATTTCTTCATACAGAATAATTTTTTAGATAATTTCTCAGACAGAATAACTTATTAAATATATTCTTAGAATACAGAATAATTTTTTAAATATTTTCTCAAACAAAAATGTCTGAAGTACTTTTTCATACAATTTTTTTTTGGATATTTATTCAGCTTAATCACATGCATTAACCACAAGAATTTTGATTGCTAAATATCATAAAATTGAATGATGAAGGAAAATAAAAATGGAAACACTTACCAGCAAGCTGTATTATGTTTACATCTTAATCACCAGAGGCCTGTTTCACTATATCCTTTTCAAATTTACCCATTTTTGAGCACAAAGATAGTCACATTAAACTGTAATACTTTTTCTCTTAAAATCATCCAAGCATTTTGGCTTAAAATTCTTAAAATCATTTATCTCACAATGGCCTTTGCACCATAAAATCGATTTTGCTGAATTTTTTCTTACGAACTATTAGACCTATATCTTAAAGACCTATATTTTAAAGTTTAAAATAAAGTGTATTACATTCCTCAAATTGTGAGGTATGAAATGTCTTTGTAGCTGTAATATCCACAGAATTATGAGCTCCTGCAGCGAATTATGACTTTCTGCAGCATCTCCATCACTGCAACAACTGTTATTTTTGGTATTATGTTTAATATGCATGTTTATGTTGATTGTTTTCTGTATTGTGTATATGATTTTTGTTGCAGTGTATATTTTTATAATTTTTGCATTTTGTTAAGTTTGAAGATAAATTTCCAGGAAGTCAAAAGAAGGAGGAATTAAAAACAAAACCCAGAAATGAAATTATTGATAAGATTAGACCCCATTTCCAAGATTTCAAAGGGGGTCAAAGACCAACTTTGCCCAAACTTCAAAGGAAGTTAATGCCCAGAGGGTACCAGAAACTTTAAAAAGCATATACAGGGTGAGGCATTTAACTTGAGACCAATAATGACAGACCAATCCACAGACCAATAATGCATGTTGTGTCGATTGACCTGGCCATGATTTTTCTGTAAAAATCAGTTTTGGAAATATTGGACAGCAGAAGTCACCAAATTTACTCTCAATTGGACACAGTGACCCTGTGGTGGAAATCACCACTTACTGTAAGTCCACCTTTTATCTATGCTTTGAATTAAGACATTGAAAAACTCCCAATATAGAAAAGCCATGTGGTGGAATGTGGTTTTATAGTCAAACTTAGAAATTGCATTTCGAATCAGGACTTAAAATGTTTTCTCATTTTTCCTAAATTGACTTAGAATATTTTCCTTGCCTTAAATGTTTAACTTACAATATTTTTGTATCGAATGTTAAACTTTAGGTTATTGTGTTTCAAATCTCTTGCATGCCTGTTGTCTTGAGTTTTGTGAAAGAAATATCCAAAAATAATTTCAAACCTTTTATATTTGCGTACGTATTTACTAACCCCTACTTTATAACAAATCTTTTGTTTGTGTAAAAAATCGACTGTTTCTTTGCAAGCTTTATTGGCTTTTCTTGGACCATTTTATACTAGTAATTCCGGAACACCTTACCTTTTTTAAGAAGTCTGAGAAGAACAGCTCATCAGGACCAACATTAAAAATTTCATGTGATTAGGTAGTTGGTCTCTAGCACTTGCTAGACATTCCCTTGAGTCTCTTCCTGCAGCGTTCTCATCACTGCAACAACTGTCACACATAAAATTGTTAAGAACTGAAAATGAATAAACCCACACAGGATTACATACCCGGTAGCAAGGTGTACATAACCTACACAATTATCGGTAAAATACCCAAAATTTTCCACTTCTTACCAAAAGGTAAGTTAGCTAAGATAGGTATATATGATTGTTTGGTTAAGGAATGCATGCTTTGATGCACAATTATAAGCTTATACCAGACAACAAAACAATACAACCTAAAGTTTCCCGACCTTCAAACATAACTAAGGTCCCAGAGCTTCATGTCTACATAATTAATTCACCCTGGAACTACATATTACTGGAACTAAAACCGACCCAGAATCACACTCAGGATGAACTAATACATCCAACATCCTACAATACGTCAATTACATAAACATCTCATTAAAGCAAAGAAATCCCACATGCATGGCCCATCTGCCTTATAACATCCAAACCATATGTTTAGCAAGTAACATTATTCCTGGTGCATTCATGTGATTGAATAATAGCTACTTCACCCTGGAATTACAAATTTGTAACAGAATCACGTTTCTACCTGCGAAGAGGATACGCCAAACCATGCAACAATAAAATTTCCCCCACTTTGAAATCCAAAAATGAGGGGGTAAATGCATGTTTACCATTTAGAAAATGGTTTCTTTACATGCATGTTCAGTTAAACCTTTGAATAGAGAACCACATTGGGATCGAACTATGGGATTTGCTACTTGGAGGGATGCATATTTGAAGTTTAGAAAGCGATGACCATAATGTTATATCTCGCATTTTATGGTCTGCCCTCACACCCACACTCACTCTGGGAAGTAGCACCTCAGGGTGTGGGAATTTATTACTACAATTAAGCTGTAATCCTTTGTCTTCAAGCTATGAGTTTAACAGTCATTTTTTATACACTAAAATAAAGTAATTCAGCTATACTGTTTTTGTAATTCTTGAAAACAGTCCTAAGTTAGCATTTAAGCCATAAATACTACACAAAGAATCGTACATTATTCTAATGAAGATGCACAAATCGTTTCTAACATAAACAAAACCGAAAAATACATAAAGAAAACAAATATGTTTGCATACAACTGCATTTATGTAGATGTAGCCATTTTTACTTATGGTAATTGGGTGTACATGCATGTAGTTTACTTAACATTTACCCCTTAATTTTGGGATTTCCCAGTGGGTGAAATTTCATTGTTGCATGCTTTGGCATACGCTCTTCGCAGGTGAAATCGTGATTCTGTCGAAGGAAACCAGTGCGCAAGTCGCGTTTTACAGGTTATACGCTAAATAGAGGTATTTTAATTGTTCGTTAAAATATATCCGTTCCGACTGTGAGGGTGGGCGACTCCAAAATAGTACGCTATATGGAGAACCCTTATTTACAGGTTTCCCTGTACACACAATTAAGCAAAAATAGCTACATCTACATAATTATATAGAGTACAGTTGTAGACGAGCGTATATTTGTTTTCTATATGTATTTTTCGGTTGTGTTTATGTTAAAACACATTTAAAATTACAACATTTATATTTGTGCATTAGGATAATAATACAGTGCCCGCCGCTTATAAGAATCCCGCATAAAAGGATCAGCCGCTTTTAAGGATCAATTATCCATGTCCCA
>JAQGCC010001548.1:0-22997 GCA_034698905.1 Xestoiulus laeticollis | reverse complement strand
GGCCATGCGGGGTGGGTCAAAAGTCAATTTCCTGCCAGTACTTGCTGGCTATACATTAAAAGGTTTTACGCGAAAAAACTACGTTTTTTTATACTGTATTATTTTTAATGTTAATCTAGAATTACTACTATAAACAAGTACTAAACTATAACAGAACCATCACTACCAGATGACAAGAAGTTAGGTATTTGACTCTGCTATCCAACAAAGGAATTCCAATTACGTGATTTTTAAACTAAATTTAATGATTTCTTTGGTGCCCAAAACATTTTGTTGAACATACAGTATATGTATAATACATTCTTCAATCAGTTTGATGTCATCTTCTTAATTGAAGTAAAGCTAATAAAGGACAAGCAAAGCAAGCTGTTATGTCCTCCATCTAAAAACCTGACTAGCCAACTTCCTGACTAGCCAACTTCAATAAATCAATTAATCAAGATCAAAACATGGACCAGCTGTAAATAACGAGAATTAATCCAATTACGACCAGCCGACACGCTGTGATAAATTGCAAATTAATAACTTTTTTTATTAAAAGTATTCAAAAGTATTGCAAATTAATAACTTTTTTCATTAAAAGTATTCAATCTTTAACATAAGATAATCAAACTGTCTTTCATCAACGATGATTTCAAATTTCAAACTTAAAATTTGTTTAATAATAGCTGTAAAGTTGTAAATGTTGTTAAATAATCAATAAAGGCCTGACATATTTTCTTATTAACCATATAGTAGGTTGATTATGACGTTATCTCCTTGATATTCTACTGGTTGTTAAGTTCCTCAGATGATTGTTAAAAAGAAGGCGTTTTTTCTAAGCAACAAAATTAATGACATCTATATTAAGTCCATGCAAACACTAATTATAAATTAACGTAATATATTTTCAGGAAGATAAATATCAGAGAAAGAATACCACGGAAACAAGATAACAATTTTACTTAAGAAGTCCGATCACAGTGAACAATCTTCTTGTGGAATTTTTAAAAAAAAATTATTCTATTATTTCAAGCTACTGGAAATGCGCACTATTTGCCACTTCACTGAATCACGGAATTGTAGGATATCGCATTTTATTTTTATTAACTGTAGATACAACGAAACTGGAAGTTATCAGTTTAAAAAATTACAAAAATAGATATAAGCGACATTTCCGCAAGCATGACCGTGCGTGTTTACAATATAAAACATCATTTTGTACATATATGAGGAAGCAATACGTTGTTGGCATGACATTTCCATTAAAAGTTTAGTTTGCCCGTGTACATGTATTTGAAATTCCCAAATGTATAGCCAAAGGCAACCTCTGAACAAGTAACTTAAGTCTGCAACTAAAGCATTAAGTTTTAAAAGGTAAAACCATTAAAACTCATGCGTGCATTCAGTAATATAATAGTAGCTTTAATGATTTATGGTTAAGGATGATGTTACGAATCATTCAGGCAGTATTTGTCATTCTTCAAATCATAAACTGAAACATTAATAAACAAATCCGAAATTGATAATAAAAACTAATCAGTTTATCGATTGGCCATTAATGTTAATATTTGACGAACACCATACATGTATTTAAGGACGCCCACTTATTGTAGCAGATTAAAGTTTTAAATCTAGTTTTAATAATATATTATAACACATAATATGCGCTGATACAGAATAAACAGGGTATACTCAACATGCTGTTGGAAAGTAAAATATTGTAAATTGACTTGTACTAAATGTCTTCCATGGTAATAAAATAAGAAAACTTTTCCACCTATTGAAAACAAAATAAGGAAAATTTTACACCAAATGAATTTAACAATAAATACCAGTAACGACTAAATTTAATACAGCAGTACATATTTGTGCAGTTTTTACTTGCCCTTTTCTGTTTGTTTTCTGTCTACTGATAATCGAAGAAGCACTGCCCTGTCACCAGTAATCCAATTGTGCACCATAGGATATGATATAAAGTCCCATTCAATGTACACAAGTGTCACCCAGAGTCTATTTTAAGAGTTAAATTCAACAGAAACAATATTGAAAATTTTACTCAATATTGTTTAACCACAGAATATTTGAAGCTAGGGAATAACTTGTTAAATGTACGACTAGTCAAGCACAGTTAAAAAAAAATTGCTAAAGTAGTGTAGGAAAACACTTTCAACATTTTTACGGTTTACTTCACATTGTTCGCAGTTAGAGAAACTCGAAAAGTAGTAATTTAAGTTATGATATGAAATTTACAAAGAGATGGACGAGCAGTCCCATTGTTTGTCTTTTGTATCTTCACATTATTGAAAGTGTAAACTACCATCATCCACAATTCACAGAAAAAACGAGTCTAGCACTGCATGCCGATTCAATCTCACTCAGTATACTACCATATACCATAAAAATTCCACGTGGCCAAATTTAAAAAGCAGTTACTTTAAATTACTCATACGTGCCAGAAATTTGAATTCAACAAGTTTTCAAAATACATCGAATTTCCCAAAAAATTCAATAATATAGTGCCCAAAGTCCCAGTATTTCGTTAAAAATGTATCCGATGTGGGTCAACTAATATAACCCAATAATATTAACCTTGGAATAATCCAGACAGTTAAACGACATCGCAAATGCGCAACACGGCAATATTGCGCAATCAGTGCATGATAGATGCAATTGCCCAATAGAGAAGCGTTCATTGTGTAGCCCTAACGACTGATGAATAAAACATGAACGCAATTTTGCGCATGCTGCACAAGAAATCGACTAAACTCAATGCAAGGTTATTTAGATCAACCAACGCATGAGCAGTGCTATAATGAACGGTGTGCCTATCAAAAGTATAGGGGTGCGGGTGTGTGAAAACGGGGGAATTCTTAGCCTCATGCTCACCTATGAGAACCAAAATTAATCCCAAGCACTCTATTAATTTTTTTTAATATTCCAAGAGTTAATTCTTCTAAAATCCAAAAGATTGCAACGTTTAAGGAAAAATGGAAAAACTTAAAAATCTCATGAATATTTTCATTTAATTTTTGCATGGTAATATCTTAATGCGCAATTACTAGGCGCTCATCCGTGGTAATTATTAAATGTTATACACATAATGGCTCGATCGGTACATGCTCTTTTCAGAATGGTGCATTCTAATTTCAGTTAAGTGCAAAATATTTAAATAGTTCAAAAATTGTCCCACACTAATGAAGGTCTTGCTAATGATGAAATTTATCCCCAAAAAATAATTATGTGAGGTGTTTTTAATGTGCAGAACAAGTGCCACAACACAAAACGAGCAGAAATTGGAGTCAGCATTTTGGAGTTCCCTCACTTACCCCCTAAGTCATCGTAATATACTTCATTGGCGTTGCCCATACCTAAGGGGTAGAGATACGACTCGTGGGTGAGTTATTACCCCTCGCACATTCATCCATCCATAAAAATACAAGCCTCGGCATTTGAATTGAGGGGAAAAGGTGGTGTCATAATCCTACTAAGCCACCCTTAATCCATGCTTTTAATTGAAGATATGGTCCCTTCCAATTATGTGTGATTTAGAAAGCATGTTCTTCGAGCCACCAAATTATTTCTGGTATATAAATTGGCAGGTGGTCTCACCATTCCTTCTAAAAGCTCGTATCATCTGATCAAATGACTGTGTTGATATAATTGCAACATTTTCCAATATTTGGTACATATGGATGCCAATGCCACAGGCTTGAGTGCTGTAAGTGATTGCCTGCATTCAAGGGGCAGTCATTTTTTTTATTTGCAGTAAACTAAGCTTTCCTAGAAACATGGAATAACAAAAAAAAAAAGGAATCACTTCAATCTATACTATTCCCAATTGAACTGCGGAGGCATGTATAATATGACGAAAAACATTTTCATATAAGCAAAATTTGCAAAAATAGGAAAAATAGAAAAAAAAAATGTTAAAAATAACATGCTGATTGGAATTATCAAAAATTAAAAAAAAAAATTTGTCCTAATTTAGTAAATGTATATTTACAATCATGGTTCATTTAGGTTATCAACTTGATGCTCAACTATACATTCCTAACTTAATAGTCGAAACTAAGTCCTTACATTCCATGTCTAGTTAATAATACAATTTGCTGGATGCAAGAATAATATACACGTAGTTTCCCTAATTTCCTTCCAAGCTACTTTACTTCCTTCCAATCATATTTGCTTAAATATATTAAAAAAACCTCAAGGCATGCTAACATGAATTGAAAGCTTTCACAAAAATTTTTAGCCAACAAACATTATAAGGAATTACTTACTATTGACTCTAATAATCGAATATATGAAAGCCACATATCATATTTGATAGAGCATTTAAAAAATGCGAGATACAATTTAATTCTTATATAACAAACCCTAAGGTAATAAGTTTAATGAGATGTATTTTAGCACAGTGGAGTTTCCAGTAAAGTTTTTCATTTAGCAGAAAGTGAAATTTGAGCTTCTAATAAGGCATAATGAGCACTGCACAGCATTTCTTTAACATAAAGGCAGTGAATACGTGGATTGTAAAAGTAAATTATTGTGTGAAGTACATGTATGTGAATACGGCCATATACGGAGACATTTAAGAACCTACATGTACACCATCTTTCAAATCTTTTATAATAATGAGTTCAATTATAGCGTATTTCGAAAGCAAGAACACATTAGTCATTTCAAATGGGATTGTTAATAAAATGGTAACATAAAACCTTATTTAATTGCAAGTGATCGCAAATGTCACTTACAATGTATTTTATTTGCGAAATCGTATTTCAAGTTTCACATAATATATTTCGCCCAACTGAACAGATCGATTTACATGTCTTTAAAAGGTTACGCACGAGTATATATTACCTCAAGAGTATTTATTATTAATCTATCTAAATTGAAAACGAATTAAATGCATTAGCTAATTATCCTTTTATTCCCCCTTGAATATACGATATAATGTGCTGTACATCAGATGGCCACACGTCATGTTTATCATTTTAATCATGAATGATGAATAAAACGTTTCATTCGATGGGAATTGTTTTTTTTAAAGTGCTTAATTTGTTAGAAACTTGTTTTACCAATTTGTGGGCAGCAGTAATTTGGCAAGGTTTTAATACATTTAGGATAAACAAAGCATTGAATTCGTGTTTTGGTCTAGCAAATCAAGAAAAAACAGAAGGTACATTTTGAAATTCTCCCAGGAATGATTAATTACTGGGCCAATTAATAATCGAGGGAAGCTTGGATAAGCAACTGTTAAATCTCACAATACTAATTATTTCCATTTCTTTTGTGCAAATGAAAGACATTAAAAGTTTACTTTTGCAATGTTTACGTTGGGTATGTTTCAAAAAATCCTATCAACCTTAAAGAAGTGCATTTTAGCATTAAAGTAAATAATAATAAAAAACTGACACACAAGTACAACAATTATGCTTTCTGTAAATGATTCTAAATTGTGGCAACAGTTAACCTGTATTAACAAACTTGACCTACATAATTATTTGACCAATATTGCATATATGTGCATGTAAGTGGAAGTTTTATAAAAATCAATAGAAATAATCGTCTCTAGCTGGATAAAGCAAATCTGCGAATGCACGCAATTGAAAATTGACGTTAATGGAGCAAGGAGAAAAATTGAAGGGATTTACAGCACGATCTTCCCCATAAAGTAAGAAAAAATTATACTTCTGAATAAAAACCTGGGTATCGTAACACCTGCTTTCGTTTTCGATAATGGTTGCACCATGTGGCACATTATTATAATGTTTCGCAAATTCCTCCTATAAGGAAAATCAGTTAAGCCTATCACTTTTGGAGAAGGCTATTTAAAATAATGGATATTATTTATTTCTTTTCAGAAAGGCTTCTTTTTTTTTATAAAATACATTCAATGAAATACAAACTGTATGCACATGCACTATCCAGCGTCTTACGAAGCACGACATGCAATAATGTGAAAGGCTGAGCTAAATAATGGAACAGTCATCACTCTGTATTTATTTTAAAAAAACTAATTTTCGAATAACTTATTAATAACACTGCACGAGTAGTTACAATAATATTAAAAATATAAGCAAATCTGCTTTATTAGATGGAGCTTGCGCTTACAATATAAGCTAATTTAATCAGCTTAAACAGATTAAAGTTTTAAATTTTCCTTTAAATTCTAAATATATAAATGGTGACCTAAGAAGCTTAAGCAAAACAATACTTTTTATCTTATTGAAAACTGAAAAAAACTGCTTAGTTCGAGAGATTATAAAGCTATCTGAATAAATAAAAAAAAACCAGAATAAGGAGGTCTTACGACTGAAATATTGTGAAACTCCAGACCATAAAGATGAAAGTATATTACGAAGAAGACCCTTGATGTTTCTGTTGTCTTGCTCACAACCAGAAAATAAATACATTTGTTTCAGTGCTAACAATTTCACAAAACTTTTAAAGAGTTTTGTTTTGGGTTCAACAGGTTCTGCTTTGACGCGGTGGAGTAATAAAACACGTGTTAAAATACTGTAGATCGAGGTGTTCCTCAAAGTTGTAAAATAACACTATACATGCATGGCAACAGTATAACATTTAGAGAAAAATATTATGGCTATGAATCAAGTACTCGACAATCCAAGTATATGCCCTTTCAATTTTAATGTCATCGAGGACTATAGGAAACTAGTAAAAAGTCTCCTGGATATACTTTTTTTTTCGAGAAAGAACTTTTCTGGGTATTTTATACCCCACACTTTAAGCCTGTCAACAATAACTCAGCAGTGTGTCGAGAAAAACTATTAAAAAAATAGTGGGTAAATCTACGTTATCGATGGGAAAACGTATATATACGCGAAAAGAAAAGAAGACATAAAACTATCTATAACCAAGTGTTTTCCAGTAGAACTCCCAACAAACGAATAGATTCTGTGGATTGAACCTAGAGGCATCACAACACAGGCTATAAAACCTCCCCCAACTTTAGTCCAGGTGCAGTTGCAATTTCAGAGGCATTTGCAGATCAATAGTGCTAACAGTTAAGAACGACGCCATGAATACGGGATTATTTTCTCTGTGAATGGGTTTCCGTAAACAACACTCCATCCAGGGTAATGGTCCTGTTCAATGTTTTCGGCTTAATTTGAGTGCCCTGCATGGCATGGTCAAGAAAATGAAGTACTGCATCTCGCTATACAATTCCTCAGGGTCGTTGGCCCGACCTCCATGGACTAAACTTTTTCCAACAAACGTAAACGAACGGGTTTTTATCTCGGGAACTTTGCCAACAGGGAAATTAAACATTGTGGGAAAACGATTCCTTTATCTGTTAAATACATTAGCTAGACTACAATAACGGTAAATTCGTTTAGGAAACGGACGGTGCTGATAGTTGATTGCAGCGTTGGGATTTTACAAACGCACCTGGCTCGTTTGTGCGGGCCCAATAAAATGTGGGACCTATCGGGTTAATATGCTCACAATTCTGATAATCAAATAAGCCCAAAGAGCAATCATGACCATGCAACCAACTCTTTATTTTGATATCGCTTCATCGTAATGGCATTTCTCTGACAGCTGGATTCGTTAACATTGAAGTTCTTTTGTTTGAGGATTGCAGGATTGAGGAATTTTCAATTTAAAAGGGTTGCATATCAAAATAAGACTTTTTCCTATTTTTTTTTATTTAATCCTGGAAACAGATAAAAACAAATGGAATGTACGAGGAAATAATATAAATATTCTATTTTTTGTTTAAATTTTTTGGTTTATGTATATGTATATTCCATCTCATGGAAATATGTCTGTAAAATTTATAATTGCAGAGGGTCTTGTAAACTTTACGGACATATTTCCATGAAATGGAATATACATACATGTATACATGTATGTATACATATATAAAGACAAAAAAATTAAACAAATAATAGACTATTTATGCTAGGTCCTCGTACATTCCATTTGTTCCTATCAGTTTCCAAAATTAAATAATAAAACATTAGTAAAAAAGGCTTCTTCTGGTATACAACCCTCTTAAGATAGCAATATGACCAATTCGATATATTGGCAACTTTCCTAACATGAAGATATTCATACAAGTTCATATGATATTGATATTCCCGTCTATACATCAGGTACAAAAATCAGCAGCAAACAGGAAAACACTTCAAAGCAGGTCAAGTTGAATGGAATAATTTTTTATCAATAATATTATATTTTCTTAATATTCCCATGATAATTCCGCCTACATTAACTTCTTCAATGTTCAGCCTCGTAAATAGTTCAGTAGCAAACAGGAAGAATAATTCAGTAGTTCAGTAGAATAATTTTAAAGCTGGATCAAGCTGAACATACCTGAATTATAACTGAATAAATACGTTCTCTAGGGACTTTTTGGATTTACTAAAAAGCTCATCATTCCTATATGAACTAAACCATGCAATTATTCAAGTACAGCACAAGTACTTATCTCATCTTAGCGGATTTATCTAATTTATTTCAATCCCTACATAGTTTACTTTTAGTACTAATAATCTTTTTTAATTATCCCAACCAAGCCGAGAATGTATTTTTTCAATTAACCTTGCGACTATTTCAGTGTTCAACACAGCATACTTGGGTATGCAGATTAAATTTTATGCAGGCATATTTAATTAAGACAAATACATTTGATGGGAGGCCTCAGGGTGACTGTTAGATCATACATGTCGTTTTAGCATGAAAATTCTTCAGCGTTGCAATTAGGACTTCGGTTGAATGTGAATTAGGGAGATGCCGAATTCTTCAATTACAATGGATTAATGACTCGAAGAATTCAATTATCTAAGCTGTTAGATGCAATTGAAATTTGCTATCTAAATGGACTATTTGTACTTGCCAAAGAAATTAAGTTCAAATGCAATATTCAAGCATCCCCAAACGACGCCGCGGTTTTGCGCTTATCTTAAGTTTAGACTTCCTTGAGTACAAAAAAAAAGTTTAACCTATATCCAAACTGATTTCTTAAATCATGTAGTCTTGTACATGAACATTATTGCTTTTTTCAAGTCTGGGGCTTTAAAAAGGTTTAAAAGCTATCGTACCACTGACGAAATGACACCATTATACTAAAGTGAAACTTGTCTTGGATTGTTCATTCCATAAATTCTTGACTAAATTGCACTCGATTTGTTTATACAACTAGTAGATGATATCTTAGACACGCATATTATATAAAGCTTTACTGAAATTTTTATTATACCGCGCATCCCTACTCTTTTTATATTATTTCTAATGTCGTTCTGTATATGCTTGTCGTTCTTAGTTACCTATGGTTGATTTTCAGAATATATAATAATATCTTTTAAGTTTGCTAATTAAATTTTGAGCATCTACTTAATTGCACATTTTAGAATTTAAAAGATTTACAAACATTTCAGTACACGTTTTTCCAGAATGTGCTAAAGTTCATGCTTAAAAGAAACATGATATCACATATATAGGCATCTTTGTTTATGTACGATAGCAGTAAACACCAAACAACCAATAGAAAAAACCAATAAAAAGGTCATGGACTCAGATAAGAAGATTTGAAACTGAAACTCAAGTCTTTGTCCAGCGATACCATGTATGTCAAAGTAATTGCAACTTGTGAAAATTTATATCAGCATGCTTCAGCAATTTAGGGTCAAGCATGCCATAAGGCGTGTCATTTAATAGAATCTTGCCATTTTCTTAAAAGACGTATAAACATTGATGGTTGGGTAAAAAATAGTGAGAAATAGTCCTTTCAAATAGTCATCGAGGAGCTAGCAGCTTTTAATTTAAAATGTTCTTTGAGATAAGGTAATTGATTAATCCAACTACAGGCTATCAACAGGCTTTTCTATATAAGAAATGTCTACTAACCTGGTTTATAGGAATACTCTTTTATACTGCCTCAAAAATTCTATAAGTTGATTATCTCGGCTACAGACCATGGATGACATGGTTTTGCATGTGAAACAAACTTGATTAGAGCCCTAACTTTAGTTCCGCAATTAGACAATGTTTTCTTTTCAATTAATTTACTACGTACAAGATTTTATGCAACTCAAATATAGCTAGAAATAAAAGGCAGCTGATAGTTTTACACAATAAAAAAGGATAATAGGGCATCTTACATCCAGTATTTGCCATCTAATGAAATGACTGTCATGGTTATGAACCATTCTTTATACTTTATGTAGGAGGTAATTCTAAAAATAACTGAGTATGTGAACAACAAAGAAATCGAAACAAATGTACTTCCGACTTCATGATAAAGTCACCCTTTAACATCCAGGGTCTTAAAACGGGCGATGACCCTAAAACAGCTTGTTATTAAGTACGCCTGATATCAATTTATTTATGGAGTGATAGATAAATAAGTCATTTTGCTGTGAACACAGCAGTCATGGTCAAAGCAATGGTCGAATACAATGTTAAAGTGGTGCAAAAGATTTTAAAGTGGCGCACAAGTTTTGAAAATACAATAAAACCTTTATAACATAATCCTGTGTAAAAAAAAATATCCTCCCTAAAATAATAAAATGCGCCGGTCCCAACTTGGGACCCATGTATAAAATAATAAACCTCCATAAAATGATATTTAATAAATCTTATTGGCCCCAATGAACTTCAAAAAATATTAAATATGGAATCAAAAATGACAGGGAGATGCAGGGCAATTAAACTTTGCTATACAATAACCACTGACTCATCTACATGTATATACATGTACACATGTATAAGGATTAAAATAACAGGGAAATTCCCTATTTTGTAGCTGTGTAAATAGTGTCGACCAATAGATATATAGTGACTCATGAAAGATTCAAGAAGGAAAAAATTCCCTATTTTTCAGCTGTATACACTGTATCATGTTTACAGATCAACCTATCTGAAATAATAACCTGTCTAAAATAATATTTTCCCTGATCCCAAGAATATTATTTTAGACAGGTTCTACTGTACATTGTTTTATTTCATCTGGAACAAAATAAACCTCTTTGTTTACAGTTTCCCTAATGTTGCAAACGTGAATTAAACCTTGTGCATTTCATATTGAAACAGGGACAAATTGCTTCTGGAATGATTTTTTCACTGTCATTTTAGAAGTATACAATGAAAACAGGAAGCTGTTGTACTCTTTTCCAAAAAGCCATCGACATTTTAGGCTGCAACACAAGTTAGTGTCGATTTTATAAACAGTTTAGTCGTAGATCGCTTCTCGTATTCATCTTGAAAAAAGGACAAAGTCTACCATTGTACTAGAAATAGCATGGCATTACCTTCCAAATGACGTATTTAAAATAATTACTGTTGTCCATGCATGCCATCATAAAGCATCTATTCAGCATCTCCCCAAAAGATCTTACATAAAATGTAGTAGGATATACGAATAAGAAACCAGGTGGATTTTAATACATCAAAACAAAATGTCCGAATATCTCTTCCCATCACAGTATAGAAGACATTCACTGAATAGACATTGATAACCGTTGGTATATATTTGAAATAAGCTTCCATTTGTAGAGTGGCTTAAGCCAGGCAGCAGAATCGAATTTTCAACATGAAAGTCATGAACCATTGCACATTATAGAAATGCAATGAAAAACTTTGAGATATAGAAATGACGATGTAAAAGGACAATGCATCAAATCCTATTTAGGAACACCAATTAATCATCTCTTTGTTAAACTCTTCTTTACATTACTTTCTTTATCGCCCTTGTATGGTATAATAATTTTCTCTGATTGAGAAAACTTGATAAACAACTTTTCATGAATCAATATAAGCTTTCAATTACGACATCAGAACCATTTTTATGATAGTAGATTGATAAGATGATTTTATCTATATACACATTAAAAGTAAATTGACCTTTTTTATTTACTTGTAATTGCCATCAATCACAAATTTCTAAGTTTGTTTTTTAACAGAATCGACTTTTCTTCATGAAGTTTCCAGAATTTTTAGAAAAAAAATACTATGGAAAATTATGCTATATTGATTTATGGAAACTTCCAGCTTCAAAATAGAATGTTTATCATTTTCGAGAGAACTAATTGACTGTTTTCTCTCAAACAGTTATAGTGCGATACCCTGCTTTGATTTATATTTTTAGAAATTGAGTCAATGTAACAAACAAAGCAATCAATCCAACGCCAAACAAAGAAACTTATTTTGATGCTTCTTCTTAAAAATAGCACAATGGTTAACGCTTCCATATTTGGTTTGACTAATTTAGCAAGTAACCCAAATAATCACTCAAGGTATTCCCATTATTTCTTAATCATATCTTCAAATCTTTAGCGTCTACTAGTTTTACTCTAAAGTTTGAACTAGATAAAAATAATGCATGTGTAATTTGCGTATTGTTTCTTTGTTATCCTTGCATAACAGGATTGTGAACAAGATGTATATTGGTATAGTAATATTTTACCAAATCTCGCTATAAATAAGCCCTTTCAGGATTCTCACGAATTCATATAGACAATCTAAAAGCGTCTCAAATCCATTACTGCTTATTTCCAGCATACATAATTAGTGTATTTAAGTTCGCTTTAATACATGCAAATTAAGTAAATAACAAAATAAACAGAAATGAAAGGGATTGGAAGGGAATGGAAAAGCAGGCAACGCCAAAGGATTGAAGCAAGCTCGTATACAAAGTACTCCTACCTGATGCTTTTGATGAAACTGTGAGCAGGGTAGTGATCCCAAGAGTAACCCTTCCAGGAACAGCCTCAACGTCCATCCAGAAAGACACCCATGAGATTACCACAACGAGCATGGTTGGCAAATAGCTTTGGACTAAGTGGAATCCAATGGATCGCTGGAGATCAAATTCCGCCAAAATGCAGCTGTATTCTGCAAATACAAAAGTGCGATAAGTGGTACAGGAAAGCAAAGATATCCGTATACAAGTTAAAAGTTGATAAATTCAAAATGTTGGTCCTATACATGCATGCATACATGCAAATGTATAGCATAAAGACCAAACTACTGTTTTTGATGAAGACTTCTCATTTTCTTCTCAAGACTTCATTTTATTGCTATATCTCAAGAGAAAACTATAAGAATAATGATATTATAGAATATGCAAATGAGACCAGTGAGAACCCATGTACATGTATATATGAGACAAGCATAAAACTCGAATATGAAATGGATTTTATGGCGTGATTAAATTAATAATAAGATTATTAGTCTATTATGAGATCCCACTCTAATAAATACATATTCAACAAGATTTAATTTTTAACTTGGATATAAATATGATGTTACATACATGTATTTTCATAAGCAATGAGGTGTTATATACATGTAATGTGGTTTTTCACTATGGCAAATCTGTCAGCTTGAATTTGAATTTACAAGTGGTGACAGCATTTTTTTTAAATGACCAAATATGTAATATAAATGAGAAATAAAATTTCAAAATACAATCATCACTGCAGAACGGCTTCTCTCTTTGCAGGAAATTTGTATAGGCACATTCAACGTGCTAAATAACCTGCCATATACTATTTCCTTGACTTTATCTAACTTTGTTGACAGGTTTATATTCAAGTATTAGAATCTAGCGGTATATAAATATGACGTTACATATTCTCATAAGCAATGATGTGTCATATACATGTACATGTAATGTGATTTTTCACTATGGCACATCTGTCAACTTGAAATTGAATTTACAAGTGTTGACAACATTTTTTTAAATGACCAAATATGCAATATAAATAAGAAATAAAATTTAAAAATACAATCATCACTGCAGAACTGGGTCTCCCTGTGCAGGAAAATTGTATAGGCACATTCAACATGTTAAATAACCTGCCATATACTATTTCCTTAACTTTATCTAACTTTGTTGACAGCTAGGTTTATCTTCATAGAATCTAGCATTTATACACAAGGATGAATATGAAGGAAAACATTTTAATTTCCTTATTTTTGTCAACATGTTGGCATGGATTTGCAGATGTGAAATACCAAATGAAATTTCTTTTCTCGTTTCGAAAAATAAGGAAATTAAATACATGTATGTCGTTCTGTATTTCCATTTAGGCTATATGTGCATGCTAGCAAATAAGAGAGGATTAATGGTGGTTAAATTAGCCTTTGAAACCTATTAAGCAGGAGCACGATTTAACAAATAATGTCATGATACATCACGAGATCAATATTCCCAAACCGTATTCAATTCCCGGAACTAAGCTAACTTTGATTAGACGTTGATGCGACTTTTAAAAGCTAGCTAATAAAATTTGAAAATTAAGCAAAATAAGCATGAATGCATTTTAAGCACAATTTCCATTAGCAAATGCATTTCTAACTGAATTGTTCTTGGATTCATGATTGGCAAACAAAGCAAAGAGGATACGATGACAAATTGCACTATGGCAATGAATAATAGTCTACAGATACCAAAATACAGTTATATACGCTTTTATAAACTGTATCAAATAGTCTGGGATAATGGATATGGAATTAAAGGTTATCCTGTAATATAACTCGAATCCATCGTTGTAACCGAAAATGTCATACAATGCTAGGGATGACGTATAAGGTTAAGCCATTGAGATAATTTGTTGCAAAATGGTCAGAATGTGTGATTATAATTGATGAGATGAGTTTGTGCGAAAGGGTAGATGCTTAATTGTGTGGGCAGCACTGCACATATATAGCTTATACATGTAGGCCTATAAGTATAACCTAAAAGTCCTACAGTTACTGCCTAAGTTATGTGGCAATTTAACCTCAAAATAACTTTACATAAATATTCGATAGTTATTAGTTTTGCTATTAAATTGTTTAAACGACTAAGAAACACCCTTCATTAACTTCATCGTGATAATTCATCGATTTCACCAGAAATTCTTATGCTCAAGCTTACGAAGCATAAACTGAAAACAAAGCCTCACAACTGACCGAATACACAACCCATATACATGTAATTGAATGTTGAGTTGTAGTGTTTGAAGTATTTTTTGAAGTACTAGTATAATAGCACATCCATATGCATTATTAAATAAAATGTTGAGAATTTCAGCTTTTCAAATCTGCCTACTAATCTATTTTATTCAAGTCCCTGCATTAACAAACTATATATTTAAAGTGAAGCAAATTTAACATATTTTATTAAGAGGGTTGCATACCAGAATAAGTCTTTTTCCAAATTACTTTTTATATTTAATTTTGGAAACTGATAGGAATAAATGAAATGTACGAGAACCTAGCATCAATATTCTATTATTTGTTTACATTTTTTGTTTATGTATATTTCCATTAAATGGAATATATTTATACATAAACAAAATATGTCCGTAAAGTTTACCAAACCCCTATATAATTATAAACTTTACAGACATATTTCCATGAAATAGAATATACATATACATAAACAAAAAATGTAAACAAATAATAGAATATTGATGCTAGGTCCTCTTGCATTCCATTTGTTCGTAACAATTTTCAAAATTAAATTAAAAACAATTAAGAAAAAAAAAACCTATTCTGGTATGCAATCCTTTTAACGTAAAAATGGATAACATTTCCTATAAATAATTCAAGGAAATGGAAGTTAAAAATATTATTACATTGAAACAAGCTGAAAAGTTTTTAAACTTTACCAAAGTTTTATTTAACTTCAGAAAAACAGAATATATCACGTTTCCTTAGCCGAAATTGTCATCGAGTAAAACAACATCGCCCTTACATTGAAGCTATAAGTAATATACATTGTGCATGTAATGTATATGCAATATATAATATTTGAAATGACTCACAGGGGCATTAAATCACACTGTCTAACATGTACATGCAGTTTTAGGGAAATTCTTTTCAGCTAGTACGTCATGTAGAGCAAGTTGTAATTATTGAGTTTGAATAATGATACTGAGTGACATCTGCAACCAGATTTTATATTTTAAAACCCAGACCTCTATTTTTCTCTATTTTTTCCCAATAAGTTTGCTTATGACTTAGTTGTGCTCTGCATGTGCTTATGTTGGTTGTCATACATTACCAGTACATGAATCACCAAGAACGAATAAAACCTTAAATTCCTCTACATGCCAAGTTTAAATTCTAAATATAAATCGACCTTGAACAATTTCGTTTATACATTATGTAGATTCATATTATCAAACATGCATGCTCTATCAAATCCTTACGCCTAAAAGCATCTAAGTATTCAACATTGGAAAGACGTAATTTGATGCTAGTATAGGATAACTTTTTAAGTTTATCGCATTTTGAGAATCCTCCTAAGTAAAGGAATAAAATATGCTTCTTTGCTTGACGTAGTTTCGATTTATTTGGTTATTTAGATGCCCGTAATCCCATTTCCGAACAAACAAAGGTAATTTCGATAAAAGTTGCCAACTTTGTGGATTCCAAATGTATATATTACTAACAGGAGACCGTGGACCTGTAATCTAAAGTCGCATAATAGCATGACGAAAGTTATGTAATAGAGCTCCTTGCTATGAAACAGATGAGATTCTGAAATTCCCTTGAGATGACTGCTAAACTCGCTGTTCTTGGAGACTCATATTTTTACTGTCATCAGTTTTTCTCCTTTATCTTAAAGCCGATACTCTTTCAGATCTGTTTTAAGATGCTGAATGAAATAATGCTTCTTTGTTCCTTCCTTTAAATCATATGGATTAAATTATGAACAAGGGCACACATGTACTACATTTTTTAAATTATACGCCTCACGCATAAATAATCAACGCATTGAGGCAAATAAGGCATTTAAGTAACGGACATTAATGGTTGGTTACACACAATTTCCTTATTTTAAAGCAGAGATTTAAAAGCGCCATTAATCGTAGATTAGCCTTCGGGACATTACACCAAAGATAATTTTGTCCAGTCAAAAGTGCATTTCGAAATAAAGTAAGGCGTGAAAATTAAACTTGCTTAGAAGCGAATACGTGATTATACACAATTCTATAAACGCTACTACTCTAAAAATATCTATTTTGCCTGTTTTCGTAAATACACTAAGTGTATCCAAGTGCAACCAGCGATTTTAGAATCCGCATTTACTAGACATTGTTACTTGTGTTTATTCATGCAGTCTTGATCAAAGTTTTGTTTCTCTGTGGAATAACAAGCTGCCTCTGTATCATCTGTCTCTGCATTTTTAATAAAACTATACATTGGCACTTTGATTGTACATATATTTGTTATAAGCTTAAAACGCCGATTGGCATCCAGTATTGAATTAGCTTACAAATAAGGGCAAGGACCTGAATTTTAAACTAAAACTTTATGGTGAAAGAATTCTTTTCCAAATTAAGCTTCAAATATCATATATAAATTATCTTAAATTAATATGTCTACAATATAAGATAAAAAAACTCATTTTCATAACACCACTTTTTTTAAGATAAGTAGCATATTTTAAATAAGATACATGTATATTTAGGTATTAAACAAATGTAAGCTCCAATTTCGAGATGCATCATTTCGTTTTAGTTAATGGACGCCTGGTCTACACATAACGTTTTCTCGTCAGTCTTGCATGAACATGTCGACAAAATGAAGACAAAACAATCTTTGAAGACAAAATGTTATGTGCAGAGCAAGCTTAAAGTCTTTATTTCAGTGATCGTCAGAGGTCGTCACGATCATGCAAGACTGACGACAAAACGTTACATGTAGACCAGGCTTTAAGATGTTTTCATTTGCAGTGTACAATATTCATATAGGCCCTATATTCTATTACCGATTGCAGATTTCAAACAGTGTTAATTTTTGACACCAATTACGAGCTTAAAGTATAGGTGTATAATAATTACGTCTTCACTATAAGCTCCATAATGAGAATTACAATTACATGTGCAAGATTTTGTAAAGTATCTCATATGATCCTGTTAATTATATACAATCCAATAAAAATGAAAAAACTCAACATATGAAGCTGTGGAAGCTGAAATCAGTTTCAGCCAAATCTCCCATGATATCAATTCGCCCATGCGCATATAAAAATACTTTCTGGTTACTATATAGCTATAATAGAAGGGACATCAAAGAAATGCGTGAAAATCGTCTAAAGAGAGATGCATCAGAGCCTACATGTACATGTACAGTATGTTACACACGCTATGCATGTGAACGATTGGGCCTATATCGACTTTCACTATTTTATCCCCAAAGTATAAAAAAACATGAATTTAAATGGATTGCCAGGATGAAACTCTGAATGCTGGCTGTATCGATCACATTCGCATACTAGATTTTATCCCGGCATTTTATGAATTATACCGAAAAGAGAACCGGCATATACTGCAGTATACATGTACATGCATAATATAACCCACATAACCAATTAAGAAGAAATTCCTCGACATGGCCAATTATTTGTTTTTATGCTATGCATTCTTAGCATTCCATTTCTACAGGACAATATTTGCAAATATTTCAAAAATAAATCGATCTTACCAGATAGATAGGTTGACTGGCAATTCATATGACTAATGCTTCGAATTTCAAACTGAGGCATTTTTAATCCACTGTACATCGTTATTGGCTGTGGCTCCTTCCACTGTAGTTTTAAATCGCCGACGGTTTTAGCAACTGCAAGAAAAATGTTATCCAAATTTAAGTCCAGTTATGGCATCTTCAACGTATTGCCATAATGTAGGTCATTTCCAATGCTTTTTTCAAAACGCAAGGCGATTTTGGCTTTAAGAAGAACGTTTCATATGCACAAAACAAGTAAAGAATGAATGATCGACACAATGGAATGTCATCAATCAATACGTAGTCTATATTTATCTTATCTAAATTGAAATGCCTTTTTCTCCCTTTAATATACATGTAGCACTACTTACACTTATGATTCATAATCGTCTTACAACGATACAATTTAATTATAATCTGAATTATTAATTATAATTTTAATCGTTTTAATTTTGGTATATTTTAATTACAATTGAAACTCAAAGAAAAGGACTAGTGCATGTATACATGTATATAAATGATAGTTGAAGAGTATTTTGCTTAACATTTTTTTTCAAAGACTATTTATCGTCTTGAAACGCATTAATTACATTTGAAATTTAACAAAAAAAAACCGGAGTATTATGTAGTATGAATCACTTCATTTGCTGTCTTATTTAATTCACTACTTAAATATTTAACGTATAAAATGAGGATTTAAATAAATTATTTCCATTGTACACATTTTAATGCATGTACAGTATTGTACATGTAATTATAAAACGTTGCATAGGCCTATTATGTTTTTGAGTGGAAAGATAATGCAAAAACGCACCATTAACATACAATAGTAATGCAAATTAGACGAGTTTCAGGGTTAGACTAATATCATATACAGTATGCAAAGAAAAATCAATTAGAACATTTAATGGGCTTTGAAAACCAGTTACAATTTTCAACTAACCAGCATTGTTACCAAAGATTTATGGCACAGGAAGTCGATACAACTAACGATAACTAGCTGTTATGTGGAATTGCATAGGTTCCAGTTCCATGAACATTTTCTATCTAAATTATAGAGAAAAGCTAACTTGCTTGGCCCATAACAAGATAAAACGTTGGGTTTTTCTATGTCCAGAAGTTAATTATTACCCTTGGAAAGAGCTTTAATGTGTTAAGGTCCAGATCAGTTATTTAATGTGGCACGTGATATCTAAGGCAAATGCCAGAGGGAATGGAAAGCAGCGTTAAATCTAACCAAACAATCGTTGCTAAATCTTTATTGCGGAATTTATTTATCTAAACGCACATTGCTACAGCACATGCATTCAAGACGAACAGTGATATTGAAACAGATGGTTTCGGTTGAAAAACGTATGTTTAGTGTTCTGTAAACATATATACATTGCTTCCAAAGGTTATTTGAAGAAATATCCAATTTGGACCTTATTGTTAGCTTCATTGATATTGGTATTACATAAGACCCATGTGCATCCTGCTGCTTAGAGCACATTCCCGGAGGTGATCCCAGAAAAAGTAATAACATACTGTTCTAGTACTAATACACATGAGACAGTGCAATTCAATTTGGCATCTGCATGATGACACATAAGTATAGGTTCAGACCTTGAAATGCAATATGTTGGTTTAACCACAAAAAATGTATTCGGGCATAACGGGTTTGCATTCAACCAGTTAGAAAATTAATGAAAACAATTTGCTAACTATAGTGAATAAGAGCAACATTTTGCTGACAGAATTCAATCGGTGTATAGTCTACTAAATTTAAAGACAACTTTCGTAAAATTTGAATGTTTTATGTGATTGTTCACAATGGTAGCAATGCAGACAATAATGTTGATACTACACACACACAAAAATGTGATGCACGGTGTATTTTAAGAATTGTGGTGGGTTGACCAGTACACATTCCAATATGATGGAAAGGCCATCGATAAATTGGGAACATGAAATAATTTCCGCGTTCTTGCAATGCGGTTACTTGGAAACGAAAATCAAATAAACTCTGAAAACTCAGAAAGTCCAGTGTTACTCAATTGGTAACTAGAGCAACTCTATATACTGTCATTTAATTCACACGCTTTTATACTTGTAAGGGAAAAAAAACATGAAAGCGCTTTAAGTAAGGCGACATGTAGAACATTTCAGAAATTGACATTTCTTTATAGAGTACGATGAATAGTATACATTTTTTTCTAGAAAATCAAATCGATAAAAATGATTCGTATTCAAAATATTATCATCTACACATTTTTGTTAACAAAGCATAATTATTTCAATAACGTATACATGAAAAAAATAATGTAAAACAGAATTTAACTTGAATTTACTAAAATAGACTACTTACAGCTAGCAATTTCCATAGTGCAGACTTGTCTATCAAGAGGATATTTTGATAAATCCATCATGCACGAAAAAGTTAGCTTTAACCTAAATAAGATAAAGAGAAAACGTATTAGCACATCAATGACAATAATTTTAAAAAATCGAACATAAATGATGTAAATCTCAGAATGAAATAATCGACCTGATTAACAGAAAACCAATGTATTATATTTGAAACAAATTACATATGTACATGTAGATATAGATTGCTCTCTGGAAAATTTTAAAGCATCGTCAAGCATAAGCATTTTGAAGTTATTTTGCTTCATGTCATGTGCAAACCCATAAAAAGAATTTTTTGCTGAACTATTTTTTACTACTTATTTTAAAAATTTCTCGAAATAAAATCAATACCTTTTGTTATATGGTAAATATATTTAGTGATTTTATTCCATCGTTTTTTTGTTGATGCTACTTGTTCACAAAACACACACTTCAACAAATTGAATGTAAGATAAGCTATACGTCTTAAGATGGTAAGGGAAAAAAATACCAAAAACCACATACTTTTTTGAATAGCATATGCAGGTTGCTAAACAAAAGTCGAAGTTTGGAAATCAGTTTTTTATGAAGTATTTTAGGCTATAGATAGATGCTGAAAGAGGTGTCTACGAGCGCATATATGTTTTTATAAATTGAAATTGGAAATCGTGATTTTTTCCATAAGGATAAAAAACCGACTGGAAACTCATTCAAACATCTACGTAAAAATCTATATTTGAAATTATTGCAAGACATATTACGTGTGCCATGCGCAAGTTGCCTGACAAACCCTTTTCTAAACTCGACATGTAGACAGCTGATTAATTTAATAAGAGTGCTACCCTAGATAAATATTGGCAAACTACCGGATAGAAATGCCAAGTTATCTGTTATTTTGGCACAAGGCGTTTCGAAATTGCATTGTTATCATTTGAATTAGCAGCTACACAGACGTCTCAAAGCTTCATTTGCAATTCACTGTGAAAAAACGATGCCATAACATGCTGGAGTTAATCATAAAGCTTTCAATGATTGGCATTAAATTTCAAGAAATTCAAAAAAGCATCCATTTAATAACTCCTTCAATAAATCCAATTAATATTTTGCTTTTTCAGGCTAACGTTCAGAAAACAGTTATGACTGGCTTAAAGAGCTTTCAAAGAAATTCCATAATTTAATGGACTCAGAAATGTCATATAATTTTTTACTAAAAAAAGTATCAAGTTCATGCTCTAGCAATCCTAACGGCTGTAAATCGTACTTGGAAACAGCAAATTAGCTGAGGTATGACCCAATACTACTTGATAAATTAATTATCAAGCAATCTTCCAACCGCGCAAAACACTATACAACTGCCTTTGCACAATGCGTTTTAGTACATTTAGTACAGTCATAAATTTCGGGAACTGCTTCATGGCTGACTATTAGGTCTATTAGGAGTTGGCAGCCACCCAGCATGATGTATCAAATTCTCGTGAGATTCAAACGGATTTGTCATAATTCAAAAAGCACAGGGGACGATCATGCATTTGATGGTTGAGAATGGATGCTACAACGTTATGTATATATAGTGCTAAAGCGCCTGCTGCTACAGCTGTGCCATTTTCATGGCCTATACTTTCGCTCATATGGCGCCTTGTAGCTTTGACATCTCACATTTGGTCTCGTTAATCACAAAAATAGGACACTTTAAAAATGTTCAATAAACGGTATATTCTAGAAAATCCAAGACAATTCGTAGTTCAGAATTACCAAAATAAGTCAACGATGAATTCAACTATGAAAAATTTATTTTAAAGCATGCAGGATGTAGTCCTTTAGCATCAGTACAGAAAGAGTAAGAAAATTTTTTGAGTGTGAACATATGCACTCCTTTTTCAGTCAATTAATGATATTTTACTTTCTAGAAACATCGGTTTCTCTAGCCTCCATTTCATGTAAAAGCCAACTTCATGCTCAATGAATGATAGGCGTCTAAACAATTATAGTGCGTGCATTCTTTAAGCACTTGATCAACTGCCAAATCGTTTTTTAAACCTATACTTAGAGAAAAAAGCAACTGGAATCGGCAAGTATCAATCTCTTATAGTTGCCATGCTCCATTGCTGAGAAATTCGATAGTTTATAACCAAATATCGTGAATGTTAAATGAACGGAATGATGGACTTAAATGGCTC
>JAQGCC010001547.1:0-23006 GCA_034698905.1 Xestoiulus laeticollis | reverse complement strand
TTAAAAAAATTTTCAAAAAATTTTAAAAACAAAAGGGAAAAACAACAGCTCGAAATTCGGCCCCATCTTAACCATTTAGGGATCATAGTGGGGATCGCCCCCTTAAGATTAAAGGAAGCCTGCTCAATCCCAGGATTGGCAAAGTAAATTTAAAGAACATAAAAGATTCCGAAAACAGAATCTTTTATATCAATGCCGGTTGCATAATAGAGGCCTCTATTATGCAACCGGCATCCCCACTAATAAAAAAATAACAAATGACCTTCAACCCCAAAATGGAATGTGTCAAGTGCCATTGGAAAATTCATTAATTCATTTTAGGCACAACAAAAGTAACCATTTTCCCAGCTAAAACTACCAAAATGAACGTAATAATAATTAAATTACCTTTTGAGATGATTTGCTGACTTTAGAGCACGATTCCTACGCGTTACACACTTAAATTTCGTCGATAAACTTTAAATTAAGGAGATCCCATCCCACGTTGAACCATCAAGTAACCGACATGTTGAATTATGAAGTTACAAATTCGAACACAAGTGGCGCTAAACGTCATGGGCCAGTGACGTCACTTCCGCTATGGAACATCAAAATGGACGTGATATAATCAGTTAATTATGTAAAATATAATGAATTAAAAAATCTATCAAATGCAAATTCGGCCCACACCCATAGCAAATAATTTAGGTTATTTTTTTTGAAAACGAAGGTCGCCAAATACATTATAGAGTGTTCTTAACTGTAGCATACCCATTTTAGGAACCCTATTTTGCTCAGTAGGGGGGGTGTGATAGCTACAAGCTAGTAATTCCAATAACAGCATGTTGACCTTTGCATTCTTTGCACGTTTAATAATTTCGGTATTAGACAAACTCTACATTTAAAGAACAGGTTTTTAAGTCATTTTTCAAGAAACCATAACTGGTTGTATCACGGTCAAAATTCTAGGGAACAGCAAAGTACAGTATTATTTATATAGAAATATGATTTTTGTTTTAAATTGATAATTTCAACTTACTGTAGGTTAGCCAAATACGACCTGTGCATACGTTCATTATGACATTAGCTAGGAAAAATATGATTTTACATACAGTGTACATGTACTAGTACATTACATGCAAAAACCTCGGCAGGAATGTGCATTTGCAGCATTTCATTAATTACATCTAATTTTGAATTATGCATGTACAACTTTTCATAGCATTCGTCATGCATAAGGGGCAGCCCATAAATTGGACAGATTTTTAAACCCCCTACCCTTTATGTCACATATAGTCACAAAAAGCCAGACCCCCCCCCCTCAAATATGACGCCACAAAGCTCTCACCCCTACCCCCCCTTGAAAACTGGTTATTATCATTGTAATTTGTATGTAATGTGGCACTGCACTCTGATATTGCAGGAGAAAACATGAATTAAAAAGGAGGCAATGGAAAACTAAAATTTGCAAACATATTTTGATCAAACTTGTTATTTAAAGTAGCGCATTTTGATTTATTGATGTGGCATCACATTTTTTAACCCCCCTCCCTCACACATCATGACAAATGTGTGAATCCCCCTTCCTTCCTAGTGTGAACGACGTCATTTATGGACAGCCCCTTAGTTAGCAAAAAGGAAGTTCACTGAAATTTGATTGGTACGTACTTCATTGTACATGAATACATTGTATGTGAGCTTTCTGCAATGCAGTCGTGCTATGTAAGATTGCAAACATATAAAAAACTAAAAAGTTATTTGGTAATTTAGCGATTGATAATTACATGTACATTTAGCCCCAGGTTACACAAATGGCGTTACATGACGTCAAAAAGTTATTTTTCTCAACAAAAACGAAATGAATTTTATTGTAGAAAATATCAAACTTTACAGGTTAGGAATTAATTGAAAAGTAAAGGAAAAAATAAAATTAGGATTGAACGAGAGAAATGTTAGGAAAAAATATACATTTTCATATAATACAATGAATAATGGGTTCCACATATACGACGTAGTACCAGTTGTTCAAGATGTGAATGAACTAAATAGCAGTTTTATAACGGATATCAATAATTATTGTTTCACATTTAAAAACTTAGTTTTCCCCGACCAATACAGGAAATATGCTGCTTTTATTTATTAATTTAATTTTGGTTATAACATAATATTTCGCTTGGGTATTAAGCAAAGTTATAATCAATTGGCCCACAGTTTATAAAGTACAGTAGAAAAAGAATGAAGTCCCAATACAACTTTCTATGTTAATGAGTGTTTATATGCCATCGTCTAATAGCTTTTATCAATAATTCTATCTTGTCTTAGAAGAAATAAAATCAGACCAACTGTTTAAATCGTTTTGCATGTACACATGTGCGAGTGATGTTATTTCAGCGGATTAATAACTAATCCTTAAACATGTTGCTCTGTATTTTGACGTGGCTGAAATTTAAAACCAGACTGCCCCAGTTATATCGCAACGGCGCTTCATTTACATCACGTGTTCAGTGGTTATATCACTACGACGATTTATTTAAATACCTCCTACTGGTGGCAATCTGGTGTGTTAAAATTCGTTTTATTTTCTTTAAATTTGGTATGATCACCTACGTATTTATCCACCTGGGATTTGTCCGATTTTTATTTCACCTAATGCGAGATAGAATTCGTGACAGAAGCTATATATGATCGTATGATGATCGACTTAATTAAGAGGGTTGCATACCAGAATAATCTTTGTTTTTCTAAATTTTTTTATTATTATTTTATTTTAGAAGCTGATAGGAACAAATAAAATGCACGAGGACCTAGCATAAATATTCTTTTATTTGTTTAAATTTATGTATATTCCATTTCATGGAAATATGTCCGTAAACTTTACCAGATCCTCTACAATTATAAACTTTAAAGACATATTTCCATGAAATGGAATATACATATACATAAACAAAAAATTTAAACATTTAATAGAATATTTTATTATTCTAGGTCCTACTACATTCCAATTTGTTCTTAACAGTTTCCTAAATTAAATAAAAAAATAATTTAGAAAAAAAAGGCTTATTTTGGTATGCAACTCTCTTAATAGTAAAACATGTTTTGTATACATGTATTAACATTCGAAAGGTATCATCCAACTTCAACATCTCGATACTGTACATTTTTGGTCTTGCCCGTTTATCCCATCAATTGCTTAATTTGAAAATTTGGAGGAGCATTTTTACCTACCATAAAAAGCTACATTTATAATAAAAATATATTATGTTAATTATAACGGATAGCCTTTTTTTTCCAAAACCAGTCTTTCTCGAAAGACAGGACAGCATTTAGAATAGTAAAAACGAAAGTCTGGAATATAAAAAAAGAAAGAAAAAAATTTTCCACACGATAAGAAGCAACATCGTATGTAATAAATATACAAAAATAGGTGAGGTCTGTTTGCGTTGAAATCTGTAGTGCTTACATCGGGGGGGTCAAAGGGCAGAATGTGATTTTAAGTCCTCCAATGTTCTGCCTCAGAAAAGCATGATGATGTTGGAATGCTAGTGGGTTTGGAAACATTTTTTTTGTTTCTATTTTTCAACAAATACGCTTACTTGCTCATATGCCTAAGGTGTTCTATTCCCTCTGCCATGTTCATTCTTCTATCCTCTCACACACGAAATAGGTCTCAAAAGAGCACGGAGTATCGTTCCATCTGAGGCCCTTGCCATCTCTGTTCCAAAGTTCCAGACAATGTTCCTCTTCTCCATTCTCGTACTTGAAATTGTTAGGTTCTCCGGCGTTCCAATTCGTAAATGTGAATGGTCTTCCTGTTCCCATCCAAAAGAAATTGCCTTCTTCAGCCTGGTCCGTGCCACTTGTCCAAAAATGTTCGCCCATTAAACCTTAGAGAATTGACACGAAATTAGAACGAAATTCCAGAAGCTGTAATTAACGAGATGCGTATCTGATTTAAAGAAGTGGGACGTAAGAACAGGAATTAGGAGAATGCTCTAGAATTGGAAATCTTTTATAGATTCGTCTTATAATTAAGGCACAGTATAAAGGGTGAACCAGTATGCCGACTTCGTATCGGCATTTTATAAGTTGGTGTCTAAGCGTAGCAATGCCACCTAGTGGCTGCGGGAGTCTAAGCCCCAGGCCACACAAGGCTGTTTCCGCGCGTTTGGCTAGCCTCAAACAGGGCTTTTAATTAAAAAAAAAATTTCCGCACGAGATATTAATTAATTAACGAGATTTTAAATTAAATTCGATGCCCTGTTTGAGGCTAGCCAAACGCGCGTTTTCAGCCTAGTGTGGCCTGGGGCTAAGCATAGAGTGGCACATAGTTTTGTTTGGGTAACCGGTGGGTGCCGTCGGGGACCGGAAACAAAACGTGGTGCGCATACTGGTTCATCCCTCATACTGTGGTTTTTGATTTGGGACATTATGAATTTGTCCAAAGAAGTTTCCAAAACCAGTATTTTTAAAAACTTTCCCCAATCATAAAATTGTTTTGTATGTTAGGAGTCTAAATATAAAAAAAAAATATTTCTAACAATACATTTATTTGTTTGGAAAATATTGTCAGGGTTGTGTGACAGTATTTTTGTAATTATTTCGTTAAAAAATTAAACAAAAAATGAAGTAGTGGTTACTGACTGACATACATGTACAAATTGCAACAAACGAGTTTTCTCATTTTAAATTGCAAACACATTAAGAAATTTCAATTGACATCATTTTTGCCTACAGAAAAAGCAAATCCCATTTTTTAAAAGTAGCAAGGCTAGTGAATAAATTTGGGAAGAAATAATTATTTTTGTAAAACACTTGACATGTGCATTAAATTAAAATTGCTCTGAAAGGTCACAATATGAATCGACTACATACGAAATACTCCCTATATTTAATTCCATTGTGGGGCTACTTGTTTCAAGGTAATCATGTTCAGCAAGCATACACTTGTTTTAAAAAATACACCATGTTATTACTCATTACAGTAAAAGCCTGTTTTGTTCTGGCATCATTAACACCAAGAATACCGAAATTTCGATAAGTTAAGGCTGAACTAAACACCCCCTTTCCTATAGGGAAATTTCTTGATGAACCCAGCGTCTTTTCTAATTAAAATTCTGGGGAAAAAATTTTGGTAAAAATACTGTTTTCATAGATCTAGGGCACAGAGACCATGTTTTTTTATGAAAATGTCTGGTTACTTTTAAAATCAATTAATAGTTTTTTTTAAATTTCGCGGGTGTTTTGCATAGTCTTGCTGCCACCTGGTGTCAGCTACCTGCAATTTATCGTCGCGTTTCGAAAATGTATTGTATACTTGCTTAATATTAAAAAAACGTTAATATAAATGTATCTGTGTCCTAGCTGGATAAATAATTCATGCTTTAAAATTAAAATACACACCTTAACTGGTATAATTAATTTCTGGTCTCGTAACAAAATTCAAATTCCGAAAAACGCCTGTAGCTGACACCAGGTGGCTTCAAAGACTTAGCCACGTGAGATCCCCGTGAAATGTAAAATTTATTCTTATGTATAAAATACAAAATTTAAGGGCCATTCATAAAAAAAAACATGGTCTCTATGCCCTAGATCTATGTACACAGTATTTTTACCAATTTTTTTTTTCAGAATTTTATTTAGAAAATGTGCTGGGCTCGTCAAGAAATTTACCCATAGGAAAGGGCTTAAACTAGATAACTAAATAGTTCACTTCATTTTTAAAAACTTATAACAAAGACCTATTTTATGGATTCCGTCATCCCCCCCCCCACCCTCCAATAACATACAAATGTCTGCTATGAAAATTTGGCCTCCATTACAACAAAAAATAAGAAACGAAATTTCGTTTAAATTAGAGCAAAAGCTTCTATATTTTAATGTTTAAATTCAAGGTTTCATCAAGCGTTATCTGAAAACAAAATCAGTATTTGCCATATCTAAACTAGGATTTTGAGTTAAGAGTATTTCAAACAGCGATGAAATTGTGCCCCAAAGCCAAGCTGCAAAGGCTTTTTCTTACAATAAGAAACGTGAAATGAACATAAATAACCTTCACTTTTAATATAATCTTCCAGTCTTTGATTTTCTTCCTGGCTTTCGATGCTAACCAAGTGCAGTCCATGGTAACGACAAAACTGATACGCTCTATACCAGTTTGCCTGAAACGAGTTTCGAAATAATGGTTTTAAAAAAAAAGAAGCATTAAAATCGAGACAAAAGCACGAAATCAATGTAAAAACGGCCTCAAAATCCATTTCACACGTACCTTAAAAAATATCCCCAAATAATAACCTTTCGAACCAAGGCTAACAAGTGGCATCCGCCATTTTGTAGAGGCACTCACACCAACATCATTAGTGGCACATTCGTCTGTTGTGCATCCCCCAACTGAAAGTTTGAAAATAAATGTACATGAATATCAATAAAATTCTATCCAGAAACTTATACCTAAATTTTTATGACTTAAAAAATATGACAGTATGCATACCAACACACAGATCTATTTCATCCCATTTTTCTCTATTTATTACCCTATACAAGTCAGCAAATGTTTAAAGTATAGTAATGCATTATACATAATGCACACTCACAAATTTAAATCAAATTACAAATAAGTACACAGCATGGTAAAGGAGACATCCAATTTCGTAGGACATTTTTTTGTTAAATTATCTTTATCAGTTTATGTTCAAATGTATCACCAGCAGATTTGTCCTTTTTATTTATGCTAGCCAGTAGACATCTTAAGTGAGCGTCCATAAACTTCGTGGATACTTTTTCGGGGAAATTTAACACCCTCCCCTCCTTTGTGGACTTTTGTGGATTTTCAACAACCCCTTTCCCCAGTCAACGTGGAGTGATATTTTTGTCGTCATTTTCTGTTATAAAAATGACATCTTTTTTCGCCATTTTATGGTCATTTTTAGTGATCAAAATGAAGTCTTATTTTATAAAAGTCCACGTGGAATTTACGGAAACCCCTTACGAATGACCCCAAGTTTCACTCAGTATTGGTCAATTAAAGGCAAAACGCATTTTTCCATATTGACACAATATTGCAATGTTAAAATTGTCATAATTACCAATATGCTGATTACAATAAATGGGCCTATTTTGGAATAGATTTATGCCCAATATTAGTCCTCTTATGTTATCAATATGTAACCGAACCAACAACGGCAAATAAATTGGGTCAATATATAGGCCCGCTTTTGACTGCAAAATAAAAGCGCAATATTGGCCCAGTATTGCCTAGTACCCTTGGACCACTATCAGTCCAATATAGGTTTCATTAGCCGAATTAACCAATATTCCTCCAATATTCGGCCAATCGAGGTCCATTATTGTGTGCTACTTGGGACAGGGTTGGACCTCCACGACAGTTCATGTTAAATGATTTAAAAGGGAAATTCCCTGGTTATAGAAAAGCACAACACAATAAGCCACGTTTTCCCTAACTGTTCCATGGAGCCTTTGAAAATCTCATGTTATTGTAGTCCACAGCCATAATAACAAAGCGGATGGCTTTCTGCAGTTATGACGGCCATCTTTGAAAATGGAGCCGCAGTTAATTTCCAGAGCATGTAAACTGGAACTAATAAATCGTTCCGCAGTTTTCAAAAAGTGGGGCTAATTTTGGTGTGAAAACTAAGCGTGATTAAAGTATGGTAGAAGGGGTCAAGGGGGATTGTGTTGCATTAAGCAAACAAAAGCTATTTTGGTCATAAAGGGGTTAAGAAACAAGGCCGGATAAAGAAATAAACCCATTCTTCTTAAATGTACTCGGAAATCAACTTCATTAATCTCAAAGTCGTCCTCAATCTCGGAGAATAGAGTAATGTGCATAGGATTAATATCTCAAACTTTTGGAATATATCAAAAGCATCAGTAAAATGAAAAAAAAGCACCATCTTTGCCGAATTGAATAACTAATCTGGGATTAAACTTGCAGAAAATGCATAATATAAAATGGGGAAAATACAATTGTGAATGAAATATTTGATGAATGAAAATTTGTTCTATTGTAGGAACTGGTATTCAAATTTTTGAAATTTGAAATGCTTTTGGTTTTTTAAATAATAAAATGGGAACAATTGAAAATGAATCGTGAATAATTAATTTTCAATTCTAGTCATGCTTAAAATAGTTTTAAAAGTATGTAGACGTTACAGTATTTACAAGTTTTAGTTTAAGAAGTAAGTAAATGTTACATTTTATACAATTTTTATAGAAAGGGAAAACAAGTTTTACATGTGATTGCATCAATTACAATTTTCATTATACAGTGGATTCTGTTTTTTTTTTTAAATGCCCATGAAGTCCTCAGTAGAATTATAAAATTTAAAAAACATGACATAATTTACATACATATTAATGCCATAGCAGCTTAAGACCTTACATAAACGGCATCATGTGACCATTGATGGCATTTGTTTGCTGATTGTATTATAAGGTACTGAGTTGAATTGATGAAGATTGCACTGAAATAGCAGTATTCCTATAAAATAAATGCTCGACATGGCCAATAATTTTTTGTCCAAATAATTTATCAGACTGAGAGGGCTACAATAATACTTGATTCTAGTTTTTTAACAGTGGAATAATGATTAACTCACTGGTGTTGGTACGTGAAATGAATACACTTATCATATCTTGGAGAACAAGCCTCGTACAATTATAAGTGCTTCCGCCTTAGTTAGTGCTCTGGAATTCACCTAATTAGATCAATATGCCGCTTGCAAGGTTTTATTTCTGGGTTAGGGGCCTGTTAAAGGTACATTTACAAGTTGGTATTTGACCTACAGGTGTAATCAACCTGATTAACTCCATTTTGAAAATAGCGACTTTGATATGGCTCATTAAGTTAATAATGTCCAATATTTTCAAAAACATTGCATTAATTTCAATAAATATTAATAAAATTTCTTGTGCTGTGAAGCTTTGAAGTGGCTGAAATTTAGAAGCTGAACACCCCTAGTCAAATCATAACGGCGCTTCATTTATATCACGTGTTCAGTGGTTTGATTCTAATTGGTAGTTTAATTCATTTTGATGGATACCCCCTATCGAACCTGGCTACTACTGTTAGTTCATTTCATACCCATTGAAAATATCTCCATGATCGCCATTATTTGGCGATGTCACACATTTTATCCACTTGGTGCACATGCACAAAGTTTTCTTGCCAGACATTTCTTATTCTTTTTTCTCCTAAAACAATGTTTAATTCTTGACAGAATATAGTTAATGCTCTCGTTTTGATCTAGCTTAGCAAATTGCAAATAGTTCTTATGGTGTTTTTATTAAACTAGTTCAGATAATGTACAATAGCGTTCCACCAGACAGTTGAGTTAATGAGTATTTTCTTTCAAACCCTAGTTTCTTGGCTAGCCAAATTCTGGTAAAATGCATTGAAATAAGAACTCGGTGCCATGCCAAAAATTTGAAAAAGGAATAAATAGAACAGCAGTAAGAAAGCACGACACAGATAAGAGGCCCTTGATTATGACGTCATCCAAGCGGGGGTTCCATTACATGATGGAGAACTGACAAAGTCAAATTTTATATGATATTTGGGGCATTTGAAACACGATTTCAATGTTGATTCTTCACAGTAATCATTTATACTGACAATAGGTCATCAAGCTGAATTTTAGTGCCAAGCTGTTCAAGAATCAGTCAACAGGGTTATCCAAACTTGTGACACAAGAGGATTAAAATTTTGATCTTTCTTGATTATTTATTTTCCAAGGTTTTGGGTCACATGCAACTCGTTACAGTTTTCTCTGTAGGAAGCCACACAAACAACCCAAATCACAATGGATTTAGCTTCGTCATGATCACCTAAATTGGTTCTTAGGAGCGTATAATAGTTTCAACTTTGCCGAAAGTAGCATCTTCTACTACCTATTTGAAATCGTGAGAAAATGATGTTGTTAGAAAGTAGGCCCGTGGTAAAATTCCTTTGCAGACAATGGCAAGTCATTCTATTTGTTCAGACAGCTATTGAAAGCGGCACAATCAACGCATCTTCACTGCTTATATTAAAAGAACTTAATTTCGTTTATAAATAATTAAACATTTATCTTGGGGAGAGTATTAGCCTAATTGAATGCTGTTTAACCTGTGCTAATTGCCCCGAGGAGGCGCAACTAAATGCAGCCATACACATTCAGTCCGGCCTGCACTGAGCATTCCCAACCTCAAGGCTGGAACCTCAAGGAAGACGCTTATAAGGAGTGTAGCCTAGTACACATCAAGGAAACAATTTCATGAAACATGAAACTCCAAATATTTCATGACAAAAATGATGCATTTGAAATGTTTCGATACCTATCTGGTGCAGCAGGTTTCGTGAAACGAGGATTCCAAACCAATGCAATACCATTGAAACGTTTCATGAAACAGTTTCAAGTTTCATGTTCCATGGAAATGTTTCCTTGATGTGGCAATGCCTAGTCCACACCAAGGAAACATTTCTATGAAACGTGAAACTGGTTCATGATTTGTTTATAGGATTTGGTATGTAGAAAGCTTTTATACAGGGTGACAAAAAAAATTATACCATCTCATAGCAAAGAGTACGTTTTGTATAATATTTTATATTTTACTGTGGTATGCCAAATATTAATTATGCTAATCATAAAACATGTTCAATGTTCCTCTTTGCTTCTCAGCGACTTTTTGTAAGCATTGGCGCCATCTCGCTTATGCTTCTGTCAATAAAACACTGCCCTAAATTTCTCCAATCAAGTTACCAACTTGAGTTACTCAACTGGCAGCAAACCTTGTCTGAGAACACGTTCACAATAATATTCACTGTTTACTTTGGCAACTGGTTCAACAAACAACATCACTTTTCCCCATTCTAGATACATGTACCAAGTGATACCATGAAATCATGGATAAAATGTTCACGTTCTCATGTAAGTCTACATGTACTTTCTTACACCTTTTTTTATCCTCTCCTTCTGGCGCCAATGACCATACCCAACATCACGGTTTTTTCCAGTGTAACAGTATAACAGGGTGGCCTCACAATTTTCATTTTCAATTTCCCTGACTATTCCCTGACTAAAAAACGTTATTATCAATTTCAACATAACTGCTGCTCGTTACATTATCTGTTAAACACATGTTCAACATATACTCAGTTATAGAGGAAAACAATTTAACCAATCTTATTTTGAGAAGAATCATTTATATAAAAGAACAAAAAATAAACTACTGATATTTCATAAGAAAACATAAAAAACAAGATAGGTTCAAATGCAAAAAAGGTAGCTGTGAGAATTGGTGAGATTATAACCCAAGACTATGAGATGAGTAGGGGTAAAGAGGACATCTCAGCATAGAAAATGAAACAGGGAATTCCCCCTGAGAGAGAGTCTTACAGGTCTACTGTTTTAGCTTAATTACAATCTGTTACTCACAATCAGGACTATTAATTCTTATGGTGACAAGGAGGACCTGTTTGGAATGTCTTAACAGTGAAATCTTGGTTTTTGTTAACTGTCAATTGATGACTTTTCAGCTGCATCCGTTTTATGCAATGTAGTTTCTAGATTTTCATTCAAAGCATACAAGAAAAGCAACACTTTTCATTCAACGTAAAAAAAAAACACCTCATTTCGTAGAAAAAAAAAACATTAATGGAATTGAAACAATGGAAATTACGAAGAATGCATAAATCCTTAAAATTTAAGTTACTATAAAAGCTCATAAGAGTCACTCCTCAAGATACGAAAAAAATTAAGAATAGGTATTCGACTTAACAGGAACCAAGATTTTTTTACTTGAAAAAAAAGCTTGAAATTTGCAAATCACTAATTATGATTTTCAGTGAAAGCAACTTGTCACTATTAGCACAAACACGACTTTCACTAATAATATGTAATCAAATTTTTCTTGAGCTTGTTCTGAAATGGCCGATACTCGTGAACATAAAACATGTTCAATGGTGTTCAGGAGGTTGAAGACCTGCGTGTTTTCATGCTTTCCCAGAGGGTTAAAACACTAAAATGACATACATGTAGTTAAGTCCTAATGACATTGATTAAAGCAAAAGGGGAAGAACCATCGTTCTGTCGTGACGGAAAAATTCTAACATTACTTTGTATTAAAACTGTTAAGGATTTGTAAATTATCGGGTATGAGAATGCAAATATAATTGGACAAGTGTAAAATTACACGAGAATAGAAGTAGGAAGTGTTAACTTCAAATGTTTGAAAATATCTCAAGTGCATTTTCCAAATACATGTACGTTTAAGTTCCAACTAAAATTCGCCATTTAATGTCCCAACTCTCATTAAAATATAAAACTTTACATTACATTTCTAGCATTAGTTAAGAGGGTTGCATACCAGACTAAGACTTTTTTCTTAATTATTTTTCAAGTTAATTTTGGAAACTGTTAGGAACAAATGGAATTTACGAGGACCAAGCATAAATATTAGATTATTTGTTTAAATTTTTTGTTTATGTTTACACATATTCCATTTCATGGAAATGTCTGTAAAGTTTATAATTGCATGTAGAGGGTCTGGTTATACTTTAAGGACATATTTCCATGAAATGGAATATGCATAAACATAAACAAAAAAATTAAACAAATAATAGAATATATATGCTAGGTCCTCGTATACATATCATTGTTTCTATTAGTTTCCAAAATTAAATAAAAAAAAATTAGAAAAAAAGGCTTAGTCTGGTTTGCAACCCTCTTAAAATTGAGTCAGTTATCCTACATCACCCATAATTATATTTAAATAATTAAAATGATAACAATTATTTCAGGAACTTATGGCATTTTTCACATTCTCATACGTCACATTTCTTAACCTCCCCCTCCCCATTGTCACACATCGTCACAAATGTGTGACCCATGGAAGAGGTGCCACTGGGCCACTGACCTAAAACGCCTATAGTCCTCAATCAGCTTTGAAGGTGCTTCAATAGGGTCCTTTTACCAACTTTGTGGTTTAGGGAAACTTGTAGATGACCGAAACGGTGTCTTCCAAGCACACAGAACTGAATTGAGGCATTGAAATCAAGATCTTGGCCCTTAATTATAAAAACATATTTTTTGGGGAACTGAAATAAAAGATATCCTTTCAACAGCAAGCTAATTTCTCTGGTGGCTATTATACAAACTAAAATTTTTAGTTACACTTTAAGTGCTGTATGTTGCAGATGACTGTATAGCACGATGAGGTTAAAGGTACAACTGGTCAAAGGAACAACACATTCCCCTAAAAAGCCTACCCTAACTTCATTTTAAGGATAACCATACCAGAAAATGAAAATAAATGGCGGATAAAGTTGAAAATCAGACAAAATGTGACATGCACTATACAAGTATTTCCGTGTAAAAAAATTCACCTTTTCACTAAATAGTAGACTTATAAGGGGGCATAAGAACTAGTCCTGAAGGTGGAAGAGTATTAGGAAGTTGCTGACCTCCATAACGCCTGACCTACATATATCCACCTTAGTAGTGCGTCACAAACCGCTGCCAAAGAGCAAGACAAGATGGTTGCCAATGGACAAATAAACCCATTCGAAAAACAAATAAACATTAACAATAGGAAGGAAAGAAAAAACACCAAAAGCCGGAAAAGTTGAATAAGACATTCTGAAAGCGTTCAAACCGATTGGGAATGTGAGCAAGGAAAACTTCAGCTAGCATCCAAATGTTCTAATTAAAAAATACTGTGATCTCTTATTCTATCATTAGTATATAGTCAAAGAAATAAGTGTTTTAATCCAGCACGACTCTTCGACATTTCTAATTAAAATTCAACGAACATAATGATAGCAGCCAATTAAAACTAATGTGATCGTAAAAAATCACATTGAATATGGACATTACAATATGGTCACATAGACAAGTGTGTATTTGTATAGGAGAAAGGTGAAAATTATTATTGGCAAACTGCCAGATTTGTAATTAAAAATCGATTGACTGAATGATATCAGTTGATAAAAAAACATAACGTACATATTTGTATAACAATCAGTTGCATCAAAATGCATGCAATAATTAATGAATAAGTACAGTGGTGCCAGGCTAATTGCTTATTTTGGTGACATTCTTTGACAAATATTTATGATATCCACATAAATTTAAGTCCTTTGTCATGGATAGCATTAATAAGTTTTTCCATTGCCATAGATATCCACTGTAACTTTGTCCATTAACATGAATATCCATAATAACTTCGACCATTGACATGGATATCCACAGTAATTTCATCCATTGACATGGATATCCATAATAACTTTATCCATTGTCATGAGACGTGTTTGGACAGAATCGGACATGTTTTTGAAAAATTGGAAATTTGGGAAAAACTGGGAAAACATTTCCGGACATGTCTAGACGTGTTCAGACAGGATCGGACACGTTTTTGAAAAATTGGAGATTGTGAAAACTGGAAAAACATGTCCGGACATGTCTAGATGTGTTCGGACAGGATCGGACATGTTTTTGAAAAATCGGAAATATGGAAAAAAACTGGAAAAACATGTCTAGACACGTTCAGACTGGACATGCCTAGACGTGTTTATGACTATCAACCGCTTTTCATTATAAAGCGGTTGATGGTCACTCGTTTTTGGACTTTCTTAGAGTTTCCTTTTTATATTATTACTTACTCAACCTTGACATTTTATACTGAATCATAATAACTTTGTCCATTGTCGTGGATATCTATAATAATTTTATCTATCTAACTAGATATCCAATATAACTTCAACAATCATAATGGATATCCGTACTAATGGATGTCCTTAACCAAATCTCCATACTCTGGATGTCCATATATGAATTTTTTACTTCAGTGTTGTGGGTAGTGTAACCTGCCCTCTTAAGTATATTTGTATGCATTTGGTTGCAATAGTGACAATAGTACATTGATTGGATAGTCGGAATATAATAAATAAATAAACTATAATACAGTGTAGTTTATTCACAAATTAAGTGTTGGGACCTAATTTCTAATTACTTTTACTTCATTACACAGTCACGAAAATCTTTTTTCTACATAAATGTACATGTATTACAAATTAGCTTTTGTTAATTAGATAGGCCTCTCCATCTTACAAATCCCTCTAAGAGATTCTAGGAACCCCCATGGGTCTGAAAACCAACCTTGCTGAGAGACCTGGATAGCAGTTTTTTTAAATTAATTTTAATGGTGTTTGCCTAATAAATGAGATCTAATTTTTCTTTTTAGGCTAGAAAAAAACAGTTTTCAAAATTCCTTACCGAGAGAAAACAGGATTCGGGAACGTGTACAAAAGTAACCTCCATTTATATAAATAAAATCCTTATTTTATCCTTCCGCAGAATGTTGACTCGTAAATATTTGCCTGATTCGTGACTAAAATATCATAATTATATCATTTCAGTTTCCATCCTGCCTCTAATTAAGGTGTAATTTCCTTTAAACAAATAATATGTTTTCAGAAAGTACCAACTTAGGATTATATGGTTAGCTGTAATTCACCACTAATTAAACTATTCTGTTACTTACATGCATGTAAATATGTGCACAAGAGGAAATATCATTCTATTACAAAGACCAAGAGCTAAATACCAAAATGAACCAATGAAACCACAGGAATTCATCGAAATATTTTACGTACAGCTGTATATATAATCGAAATTAAAGATAGAAAATAGATAGCACATCTAACCATTTATATATACCAGGAGAATTTTTTTTCTATTGTTTTCTGGGGTTTTTATTTGTGAGATATACCCGGGGTCGATTAAAAGTCCTGAGACATACCCGGGGCAACCAAAATTCCTGAGACATACCCAAGGGTCAACCAAAATGAGACGAACCAAGAGGAAAAAATTCTCCCGGTATATATATATATCTCATATCGCATGGGGGGGGGGAGGGGGGGAGGGGTCGTATATATATCTGAAAATACAAACCTCAGTAGGAATTTACACTCGGAAGGAACTTTGACCTCAGTCACTGATTCGCTCAGGACTGAGGTCAAAATATCAGATATCAACCTCCATCCCCCCTCCCGTGCGAGATATATATATACATAAATTGTAACTAAATCCATTAAAACGTTTTGGAAACTTAATAGCTCAAACTGAATAAGTAAAAATATAACCACGCATCTATTTTGAACTCCAGAACTTTATCCGGAATTCATTCGAATCTCATAATATTACATCAGTGATGGATGCTGCCATGCAGGTCAAAGTTCCTGCGAGTGTAAATTCCTACTGAAGTTTGTATTTGCAGATATCAACCGACCTCCTGTGCGATATGAGATATATACATAAATAAAATGTAAAAATATATATACCCGGAGAATTTTTTCCCCTTGGTTCGTTTCATTTTAGATGACCCTTGAGTATGTCTCAGGACTTTTGGTCGACCCCGGGTTATGTCTCAGTAGTTTTTATCGACCCCGGGTTTTTCTCACAAATAAAACCCCCAGAAAACAATAGAAAAAAAATTCTCCGGGTATGTATATAAATGGTTCTATATATAATTAATGGTTATGTTATAAATGGTAAATTATTATAGAAAAACCTCGCTCATCTACAGAACTACTATGATGACTAAACCATTGTGAATTATGCTAGAAATTGGGGATTTTTGGCTGTTTTACTTAGTTCAAATTATTAAGGTTGAATTAAAAATTCATAAATCCTGTAACTCTATACTAGATAAATTCTGGCAGCAAGTCCTTCACCTATATTGTACATGTCCTAGACTTCCTGACTGCTCATAACACATTGAACGTTGTGATGATGTGCATGTAACATTGTATTCTTTTAATTATTGTCGGAAATGTGTGCAATTGCAACGTCATTATGGAAGTGTGACCTATTAACACAAAATATTTTTTTTACCCTATGGCCTGTGATTGTTTTTTGGTACAAATTTTTAATGGAAATTTCACTATCAGAACTTCTAAAGAAACGTTTGTGCTAGTTTGGAAGATGATATCAAGAACAGAAAACTAACAAATCCATTTTTATGGTAGAGCAAAAACAATTTTCAATTTTTTTTGTTTTAGTTACAATTATCCACATAAAAATTTAATTTAAATAAAAACTCAATTTTCACTTTTGCACTATAAAATAAGGGTTTTCTGGTTTTGAAAATTGCAGTTAATAATTGTCCTTGGCGAAATATTTTTACAAATCAGGGTATACCCACAACATTTTCAATTTCCTTGACTTTTCCCTGACTAAAATCCAAAATTCCCTGACTCGCTAATGCATATCAATATTTTTGTCATAATGAAAAATGAAATAACAATTGCAATTAGAAGCTTGGCAAAACATTAGATTTTGTTACAAGTCTAGATGAATTAAAAAATGTTTCCCAGGTTGGGAAACTAAATTTGAATAAGGAAATTGGTGCTGTTGAATTTTATCAAACAAATTTCAAAGAATAAAAAAACCACCCATACCAAAATAAGCAGAAAGTGAGCAGAAAAATATCACAGTGTATTTTCTGCAGAAACTATTATTCAGAATTCTTAAAACAGAAAACATGAGATATAACTTTCTACCATAATTCTGCAGAATTTCTTGCAGAAATACTTATGCAGAAATGTACATGATGAAAGGTGTCTGCTGCATTTTCCTTTCTTGCAGTAAGTTTTCATATACATTGTATAAATACCATTATACTGTATAAGGTACCATATACATGTATAATGCCAAGTGCAAGTTATATAAATTCCTCTAATGCTGGGTGAATCCTGCAGAATTCTGAGAGATTTTTTTGTATGGGCAATATTATCAACCTCAACTTGTTACACAGGCATTTCTCTGACTTCCATGACCACTTTTATTTTCCCTGACTTCCCTGAACTGTGGCCACCATGCAAATGATTATCAGAAATGAACGTTAGGTTCAACTTGTTCTACATCTGAATGTATTAGAATTGGGGTTTTCTTAAATTATGATTGTCAACTATTTGTTGGTCAATGTTATTGCCAAAAATATAAAAAACAAAACCAAGGTCTTCCACTCCTTTTTCCCTTGCCACAGCTATAACATTTCATGCAAGTTGATCTGCATTTCACTACATGTATTCTATTTACAAAATTAAAAAATGGGGCTTTGAGATTTCTGAAACTATATACATTGTTAATATTGAGCTTAGAATTCACACAAAAACCCTACATGTTATAAATTCATAATATGTTTCATTTAATGTTTTCACTTGTACCTGAATCCCATTTTTAACTCATTTCATATAGAAATTTGTATAACTTGAAACTAGTACACACTATTTTTTTTTTCCTTTGTAAAAGAGACGTATTTTTGTCAACCTCACCCATTAGAAATGCGTTATATTATGCATTCTAATTGCTAGTTAACAGAAAACTAGATCATAAATTGAAACCGAAGTATAGCCAAAGGGTCAAATAGAAAACTGACCACCTACAAGCAGCGCTATATATAGAAATGCACAGTGCTGAATTTTCAACGCTACCATGCAAGATGGTAAAACATGATAAAAATAACACTTATTTTAGTTCATTTGTATAAAAAATAATTAAACCTAAATTTAAAACACTTGAAACTGGGAAAGAATTCAATTTAAAAAAAATCTATTCAATCTTCAAGTGGTCGTTAATTGGAATTCCAACAAGTGAGATCATATTTTACAACTATTGCTAGCTAGTGCTTATTAGGAAGTGCTAAGTTTTATAGGCCAGGAATCTTCAAATGTCTAACCCTGGTAGAACCCAGATATAAAAAATTTATATTTCTCTTGAACCCTATATTCACCTCTGGCATTTTTTTAGATTTCGAGAGAAATATTTAAAATACGCTACAGTCTTGATAATCCGACCATGCGATGGTCACGCTCAGTAATCCGACACTCATCTTTAATACTGTACAGCTTGAATTTCTGGCAATTTTATTAAGATGAAAAATTTAAATTATGTTTTTTCATTGTTTGTTATGGATTTACTCTTGTAAAACAATCGAGCATTAACTATTTTTAAGCCAAACAATATGCAATAGACGAGTACACATACAATTTATAATACAGTACATGTAAACTCGCTAATCCGACGTTTTTTGTGTGGTTCTGTATGCATTGTTTAATTTTTGTAATAGCACCTCAAAAAATTAGACAATCATCAGGTGTTCTACTTTATATTAATGTGTATGAGCAATGAGCAGCTAACATTCATGAGTTTTCAACTCTTGGCCACAGTCAATATCTCCAATTAACCATTTTGTATCAGACGTTGTATTCTTTGGATTATCGAGGTTATAAATTTGCTAATATTTAAATCTTATAGAGGAGAAAACAGCATCCTAATTAGCAGGTTAATCGAGTTAGCTACAAATTGTAAATTTAGACACTAGTGCGTCAAAACTTTTTAGGACTTCCTCAGAATTATAATGTATAAGCTAACAAGTGCAATGACATGGAAATGCTGATTATGAAAGCGAAAATGCTGAAAAACTACTAAGCTGTTCAAACTAGTTTTACATCAAACAGAACATGAAAACTTCCTTTTTGAAGAAAAATGATGAATAATTTACACCTGTTGTAGCATGGTTGGTTAAATATCAGTCAATAAGATAGCTCCAAGGAATGATTTTCAGTACTTTCATTGATCCGTTAAATTTATATACATTATGATGTAATGAATTTTAATCCATAATAAATAATAAGTGATGCAACAAGTCAGACAGCCAAGACGGATCGATTTTATAGAACAAACTACTTCCATATTTAGCGTATTCTCTGCGAAACGGGACATGCGCACTGGTTTCTTGGGACAAAATCACGGTTTTACCTGCGAAGAGCGTACGCCAAAGCATGCTACAATGAAATTTCAACCACTGGGAAAATCCCAAAATGAGGGCGATAAATGTCAAATTAAATACATTAGCATAGTGCATGAATGCATGTTTACCATTTAGAAAAGGTATTTAGATAATGTAAACACAATATAAAGTAAAAAATGGCTACATGTACATAGATGCAGTTGTATTCGAACGTATATTTGTTTTCTATATGTATTTTTCGGTTTTGTTTATGTTAAAAAAACTATTGTGCATCTTTATTATGATAATAATATCCGATTCATTATGGTCATCACTTTGGCTGAACCTTCATATAGCATATTTCTCCAAGTAGCACACACCAAGGTTCGGTCCCAATGGGGTGCGCTATTCACAGGTTTCACTGCATCACGTTTTTGTTGTTGTTAAAATTATCTTTATTATAGTACCTGCATACTTATCTCAGGCAGATTTCTCCATTGGTTATGCTAGCCAAAATTAGCAAGTAGATCCTCTTATGCGATTTTAATAAAATTAAAGCTTATGGAAAAACTGTCTTAAAAATGTCTCATTCTTAAGAATATTCTTTAGTACCTATTCTGTCCTTATCGTCAGAAAATGTATTAGAATAAAACAGCCACTTTTTGCTTTAAGTCTTATTAATGCAAGCCTATATGACCCACCCACAATAACAAACAAAAATTAGCATACTTTAATGTCTAGTGCCCCTTGTCAAAATCTTAAATCTACTTAGTATACTTTTCTGAATACTAAATATACTAAGTTGTTCAAAAAACATGCACTTTGTATACTTTACCTAGTATACTTTCATTTTGACTAGGAGAAAATAGCCATGTAACAGTTAGCAATGAAATTTTACACATTTTGGTTTTTCATATAATAAATTGCGGTCAATTCCCTCAAGTTAAGTGCTACGAGACAAGCTTTTTTAAAAAAGGTAGGTTTTTTCATCATAAGTAAACCACAAAAAATAGTAAACCCAATTACACGCTCGTTTCAATGCACCCTGAATAACGAAAATAACGTTGAAATACGTGCAAGTTTGACCGATACTGGTAATAAGGGAAAAAAAAGCAGTAGAATAGTTTACTGCATCTAAAATTACCTGATGTAGTAGATGAAGATTGCCTTCTTGTAATAGCTCCAAAAACCTCTAATGTGCCGGGGAAAAATCCAAAGATGATGAAGATGAAACAGGTGAGCTGGACTGCAGAAACCATACTGAGCACAAAGAATAACTAAAAACTTGCAATCAAACTTCCAAATTGTGGGAAAATAGTCGAAAAATGCCGATTTGATGTTCACAATATGAAGCAGCGTCTTACTTAACCATGTTACAAGGTTTGTAAAACTCGTGCAATAAAATTCGCCTTGTTTATAAAAAAAATAGCCAATATTCCTTAAAAATTCGAAGCACAATATGGCGATAAAATCAACAGTTTTGCGTTGAAAAATCCTTCTTCAGTTATAATTCCGTATTGGTCAGCGTTTGTTTCTACGATGGCAATCCAGTAACGAAAACAAGCTTTTTGAAAAACTCGAGTTGGGGAAAATGATTTGAAATTTCCCTTGCTCCACAGCTGGAGGCGAATGGCTGACCAAGATATTTGGGTAAGGTAAAAAAAAAAGTTTTTGAAGAAAAAAAAAAACTAGGTTCGATAAAACGAGTAAGTTGGATGGCTGTTGTCCCGTCTAACGGTTAGCTCACCTGAATTTGATATTTCAACCGGTTTTGGTTGAAACTTTCTCGAAACGAATCTATTTCATATCGTCGGAATAAAAACAGGACTTGTTTTACTTTTAAATAAGCTAACGCAACGCCGCCATTGGCCGCTTGCCAAACAACACGTGACCCACATCACGTGACGCCGCGAGAAATGTCGAGAATGCGGTCTCTCATAACTGTGGTTTAATAGTTGTTCAGTTCCTTGGTCAACCTTTAACCTTTGGAAACCTGGGGTGGATAGACTGTATTTGATAGAAAAGAAAAGAAAAGATAATAGCAACCAATTTGGTTTTTACACGGTGTGTGGCTTAAAATTGAAATGGAAAATTCGTAGAAAAAATGAACTAGTACATGTTGAATGGTTTTTCATGTTGCACGTATTGCAGTTTTATATAATGTACTCTGTAAGTATTTCATGAAAATATAAAATCATGTGCATTCTGCATAATGAAACTGTAAATCAAATGTTTAGAAATATAAAAAATGGATAAAAATACAGAAATGTACAGAATTATACTAATGAATTAAAAGCATGTAACTTTCTGAAATTTACACATATAAATTAAAGTGCAAATACTTTTACATGTATGCAATACATACAATTTTAGTACATGTACATGTATTGTACATAGAGCATTTATAGTATTTTATGCATATATTATAAATGCATGTACACTGTATGTATACTAAGTATGCTAATTGATCCAGAAATCTAAAAGATGGATATACATTTACATTGTAAATACATGTACTGACTCCGTGTATTCTTCCAATGAATCAGAATGTATGAATGTAGAAACATGTACTGTATAATTTCCATGCATTTGCATATTAAAATATTTTATACATTATAGCCATTATATACATTGTACATGTACAATATACGTAAATACTTGATTAAATCCTGGTCTCGAATAAACCGCGGGCCATTCGCGAGCATGATTTCTAATGAACCCAAGTGTTAGGGGAATTCCCTAAGTGCTTGCTTGGTGCTCGAGCCTCACATTCTATGATCTATAGCTTCCCACTTATCAGGCAAATAAAATACCACTATACCGTAGATGCTTAATTGTTTCTGGTAAGTTTTTGTCGTTTTTAATTTATTGATACTACCTTAGAGGGAATTTAAACAATAAACCCCCAGGTCAATGTTCCTTATACTTTTAAATAAACTCCAGGGGGTTTATTCGAGTACATGTATTTACGGTAAGTTCCTTAAATTTTTTTTATGTAGGCCCAATTTATGTTTAAAATGTCATTCAAAACTACATATCCGACATGGATCACTATTCACCTTTATAAATAAAAAGAAAAAGAAACAGGTATTCCCTTTTTTGAACCATGTTAAACCAACAAATGTTCATTTTTTTGAATCGTGAATAATACCTCTTAAAACAGCTACAAAAGTTTATTATATAGTCACATGTGCAAAATCTCTTAGGTGATACCAGTAAGAACTATGTCTGAAAAGGGC
>JAQGCC010001546.1:0-23016 GCA_034698905.1 Xestoiulus laeticollis | reverse complement strand
TCATAGGTTCAGCTTAAATAAAGCTTTCAGTATAAATTTGTTCCAGGGGATTTTCTGAAATTGTGACAATATGATTCCCTAACACTTTCTGAGAAGAAGGAGGGTGCCCAATTTGTCATCTCATATTGAATGGTCCTATTTTAGGAAATGAATTATATGGCCTTATAAGAAGCTATAAATGTCAACTTTCTTATTTTTTGGTAAAGCCAAAATGATTGCTATAAGAAGTAGTAATCATTTTACTAAGACGACATTATGGCGTGCACTTTTTTGCCCCAAATTTACGGTTCATTGCATGATGACAAATTTCAAAAATAATCTCTGAAATGAGACCTACTTTTGTGTTTTTTTTGGACAAATGACCAAAAGAAAGTAAAATCGTATTGTGAAGTTGTAGATTGCTAGTTCTAAACCATAAATCTAACTTGTATAGACTTTTTGCACAACTTACATGTACTTTGTGTTATAGTTATAGTGGGTTTGGGAAATCTGGTTAATATAGGGAAATGCCTTTACATGGTGAACACCTTAAAGACTAATATAATTTAAGACAATAAGTATTTTTTCCAAATGCTTTTGGAAATTAATTTGGACACTAACCTTCATATCAATGTATGAAGACTTATCATATAGTGTTATTTATGAATAATATATGGTCATTTATGTATGTGGGCATATATGTTTACAGACAGAATATCATATTTTATAAAATATTTTCAGAAATATAAGAAATATCTAAGATATTTCAATATTTCACCAAATCTGTGAATGGAGACTATCATATACTGTAATTTATAAACAATTCTTGACAGAATACTTGATCACACCCTTTTTTGCTATATAATGCCATAGACAACTTGTATTTTACAACCTTTACACCAAGACAGCCACTCTTGAAGATGATATTTCTGTACACTGACACTTCATGATCCAAAACATGTTTAAGACAAATCTGTGTATGAGGACTACCTTATCTTCTCATTTATGAACAAAACATGACAGGTTATCTGACCACACCTTTATATGCTACATATTGCCATACACAATCAGTCCAACACACCTTTTGCATCAAGGCAGCCATGGCTCTTGAAGCTGTTATGTCTGCACAATGACATTTCATGATCTAAGACATGTTCTGACATGTTCAAGACAAATCTGTGTATGAAGACTACCATATCTTGTCATTTATGAACAATACATGTCAGGATACCTGACCACACCTTAAATGCTACATAATGCCATACACAAAAAGCGCTATCTAACTTTTGCACGAAGGCTGCCATGGCTCTTGAAGATGCAATTTCTGCCATTCATATAATGACCATTTCTGACCAATACTGACCATTTATTTTTTAAGACATGTTCTGACATGTTCAAGATAAATCTGTGTATGAAATCTGCTATAACTTGTCATTTATGAACAAAATATTCCAGGATACCTGACCATGTCTTTATATGCTACATAATGTCATACACAAATTTTGCTCCAATGAATGACCATTTCTGACCAATACTGACCATTCATTTTTTAAGTCATGTTCTGACATATTCAAGATAAATCTGTGTATGAAGACTACCATATATTGTCATTTATGAACAAAATATGACAGGATACCTGACCATGTCATACACAAATTTTGCTCCAAGGAAGCCATAGCTTTCGAAGATGCTTTTTCTGCACACTGACCACTTCATGATCCAAGACATGTCCTTAACCATGTCCGATTCATGTCTGCTTCAACAAGTACATGTACAAATTATAAAGTGATGTAAACCACATTTTCATCGCCCGCATGCTTGTCTTTTCCTGTAGAGTCTGCTACCATGTAATCTCATCCATTTTCAAGTCTTCCCTAGGGCTGCCTCAATTCTGGCACACAAGACTTAAGGGACATTAGTTAAGATCCCGCATTTATTTGGCTAATTTACATTTTTCCGCTCGGTCTCATTATCGATAATTTCACTTTCACACCCGAGATATTGAACAGCTAGAGAAACATTAATTTCATTTTGTTTTCGGGACAATTATTCGAGAGGTTTAGGATCGTTGAGTTAGTGAAGGATGATGATGATAAGAAAAAGGAAGAAGAAAAAATAAAAAGTTACTTTAATATAATTAGGAGATTGCATCAGCAGCAGTAGCAAATAAATAAACTAGCAGTGTGTGTTATTTGTTGAAGAAAGTGCGCTACAAATAGGATCTTTTATCGGTCACACTGTCTTAGAAAACGTAATTCGATTAGGCTATGGCGCTTGCACTTGATTAATTTAAGAATGATACAAAGACCATTGATGACTTCAATGGATGCTAAAATTAAATTGCGGCATATCGGAAAAAGGCAATAAAAGGGTAAAAGAGGGGATTATCCCTGACTATGGGGTGGAAGATAGAATGGAAAAGCAATGGTAAAGACCATGAAATGGGGATGGGAGGTAAAAGAGGATAGGGGTACATTGTTGGGAACATAAAAGTGACATTTGGCCAACTAACAAAATGATGTTGCAAAAGCTCGTTTCCTCTTTTGGGAAATAAGAAAAACCTATTTGCCAGTTTCAAAGAAATGTGCTGGAGAATGAGCAATTGTGCAAGCATGTTTTCTAGCTCATATTATTATAGCAATTTAATTGGGATTCTGGGAGGGTCATTTGGGGTCATGAGGACCTCCTTTGCATTGTCTTTTGCCTCTTTTCAACCACTTGTCTTTCATCTTAAAACATTGAATGAAAAGATTACTGATTAAATGAATCCTTGATGGCAAAAATGTTTGTTGAAAATAATGTTTGATGGAAATAATGTTTAAAAAAAATGACAAGTTTCTGAGAAAAGGGGAAAAATACATGTTTAATCTAAGACAATGTAATTTTGTTGATTGGTCTACAATTAAGACTACATTTTATGTCATTACAACCAAGTTAATGATATGTATTCGATTAACATTAGTCTGATTAATACTAAGCTTTTCTAACTGAATTCAGGGAATTATGTTAATTGTTTTTAGGAAAGTCTAATTTGTTTATTTTGTATTCAAGACATTGTAATCAATTTTTGGGAAGAAAATTATTAAGTAAGAAATTTGTTAAATTATATCTGATTATCACAAAATTTGTATTTAAAATTGATTGTATTTATTTTATATACAACACTAGTTTGTGATAGTTTATGGTATATGATGCAAGACTTTGTAGTCACTTGATGGTATTACAGTTTGGGAAGAAAATTGTTAAATATATAATTTTTTTTATCTCATAATCAAGAAATTTATATTTAAATTTGTTAGTATTTATTTTATTTGCAAGACTAGTTTGTGATAGTTTATGGTATATGATTTTGGAAAAAATATAAGTTATTTAATGCATGTTTTGGTGTCATCAAATAAAATGTAATTATTTATTTTTTTACTTACAACATTTGTATGTTATTTATTGGATATGTAAGACGATTTTTAGTCAAATTTATGCTATTTTATTTTGGTAAGAATTACGAATATTAAAGTTTATATAACTTTAATTTGCAAATTTTGGGGTAAACAAATTAAATTAATTTATTTATCCACAATGGTTATAGTATTTAATGGATAAGATTGCAGCCGAATTTATAGTTTTAATAATTTGACCTCAAGTTAATCAAGTTAATTGATCAAAGTTAATACTGGAACGAATAACTTTAAATTAAACATTAAATTAAATGCAAATTTTTTTGTGGTCATCAAATAAATTTTAATTAATTTCTTTACTTATTTAAAATTTGTGTAGCTACACTAAATTTTATTTATAATGAGTCATTAAAAAAACTTATATTTATTCATGTATTTAGGGCCATCCATGGCTTTAATAAATTATTTAAACATGTACAAAGTGTTAAACATTCTATGGCCAGTAAATAATCTAAATATATTTGAATTATAATGCATCTATTCCCTTTAAAATATAAATGAGCTTTGTTAGCCAAACTGAGAATTTTCAGATGTTCCCCTTTCCTTAATTAAATAAAAATAGTATTATTAAGCAAGTGTGCATCCAAAGAATCCATATAGGAAAATATCCATCCGAAACCACGAAGCAAACCTTGTAATGCTCAAATCGAAATAGGACTACATTTTATTCCCATAATTATTATTTTTTCTTTCTTTCTGTACCCATATATGTATATATAAAGCTGCAGCATTTTCTTAACGATGATGATGATAGTGATTATATATATATTTTTTTTCCTCCAGAAATAATATCGATCGCATTTAGCACACATTTTCTTCTTATAGGAGAAGAGTAAAATTCAAAAGATAGAAATCTCGTTAGGATATCCTCGAATGCATTTCAATAATTTGCATGTCTGTTTAAGGCAGTGAAAATGTGTGTCTGTAGCTGAGAAATAAAATGTGGTAGCGACGATATGAAACACTGCTTTAACGCCGATAAATTACGTTGAATTGAAGAACAATTTGTAAAAATAAATCCCCTTTTCTGAAACCATTTCCAGGGACCTTTCCGAAGCTTATCGACTGAAACACAAATATCCCCTAGTGGAAAAAGAAACAACAAATTTCATTGCAAAAAGTGGTTGAAAATCTCTTATAACCCTGTTTTAAACGTCGGAACAATTTACAGCTTAGAGGGATAGAAATAATGGAAAAGAAAGTTATAATTATTGCTGAGATTGGAAAGGTAGAAAAATAAATGTCTGGTCATGAATTTCATCTTAGACGAAATTGAAATCGGACAAGGTGTTCAAGTTGTTTTATCATTGCACGTGTGTGAGTATCACGTGCAATGCATGTGTAATGTACATGTTTGTGAATAAAGCTATGCAGTGAAACCTGTGAATAACGCACCCCATTGTGAGCTACTTGGAGGGATGAGCTATATGAAGGTTCAGCTAAAGTGATGCATTTACACATGTTTCATGTAATGGCCTCACCCATGCTTCGAAGGGTGAATTTATGTAAAAAAGAGGATGGGGCTCTTACACGAGTAAATACTGTATTTGCCTCCCTACAGTAAAACCTGTGAATAGCGCACCCCATTGCGATCGAACCATGGAGTGTGCTACTTGGAGGGATGTGCTATATGAAGGTTCAGCTAAAGTGTTGCATTTATTCACATGTTTCATTTAATGACCTCACCCATGCTTCGAAGGGTAAATTTATGTAGTAAAGAGGAGGGGGTTCTTACACGAGTAAATACTGTATTTGGCTCCCTACATGTGGTTTTCCATCCAGTTTAAACATGTACTTTTGTTGATGTTCTTTCATGTTGAATGTTGAATATTTGAAAAATGAACTAAAAAGTTTGTTGCCACAACTAGGGTTTTTTCACCTTATATCTGGAGGTTCTTGTTTTTGTTATATAGTCTTGTATCGAGAGTGATCATTCTCTAAATTAGGTTTGGTTCACTGCATTATTTATTGAATTTTGGATGTCGACAGGGGGTGACCATGTATCCACCAGTGTACTTAATAAACATAAATTGTTGTCCTGCTGGTGAAATCTTCAGATTGTTTAAGATGTTGGTGCTTCTATCAATTTGCTCCCCTTTGGTTTTCCTTAGGTTCCCTTTGGAAAAAGACTAGGTTATATATGGTTGTGTTACAAAAGACGATCGATAGCTATTAATAATATTTTTTTTTGCTTTTTTTTTAACATTGTCCAAACATGAAAACTTGCTATCTGTTTCTGTTAATCCATCTTCAACACATGACGTCCCACGAGCAATCCTAACTCTTATATACAGGTCTAAAACACAGGATTATCAATAAAATTGGACACAATTGAACCTCCTATATGTGGGCACAACAGAAGATATTGACATATTTTTGTTGGGAAAAAATGAAATATTACAGTGCTTTCTATGCTTACATCTTTATATCTTTATATATCTTTATATGCTTACAATCTTTATAAAATTCAAAATTTACCTGTTTTTTTTTACCAATAAAACCAATAAAAACAAATAAAAATATTAAAAACATACCACAAATTCATGTTTTATAAAAACAGGTATTTTATAATTATAAAATATTGAACTTGAATAAACTCTTATTAAAAATGTTAGTCTAAAAACGTGTTATAAAATTTTATATAAAAATATGAAATTACATTATATACATGTAATAAAAAATGTGAACATATTAGGCTAAAATATATTTACTAAAAAATAATTATTTAAAGTACTCCAAATGATCAATTTTGAAATTAAAATTAGATATATCTGCTTCGATTTGATTTATTTTAAGGTTTATTAAAACTGTAATGTTCAATATTTGAATATTAAATAAGTTCAAAAAATGCTGTATTCAAAATACATGTATAATTTATATTAACAATACATTAAATACACATTGTGCTTATAATTGTATTTTATCCATTTATTTTTAAATAATTTTATTGGCGTTTTTCAAGTTATATTTTAATTTTATACAGATATACATGTACATGTATTTTAAGAAATACGTTGTATTTTGCATTATTAATAATTTATTTCAATTTGTCATATTTAAGTTTATTTTTTTATTTCACATAATAACCTCGATTATCTGAACTTTTAGGTTCCACGAACTATCTCAGATCTCAATTAGTTCATAAAATCGAGGTTCTATTGATTTAAATTTAATTTAGTAATAGTTTTGAAAATTACGACATAAGTAATATCATATTCAGTTTCAACTTGTATTTAAAGATATACATAAGAAAAATTATTACATGTAAATGCTTCATATAATTAGTTTTATATTAATTTATCATATTTTTTGTCTTTTATTTCACATACTTTTAATTTCTTCATTTTTCTAAGCATTTTAAAATCAACGATTTTTATAACCTATTTCAGAATTTGGTAATTTATGTTGGGAGATAATTACAATAATTCTAACCTAATTCAGTTTAGTTCCTCAAAATAGTTTCTCAAAATGTCCACATAAGCCTAAGACCTATTAAACCAAGTATAAATATACAAAATAAGAACAGATGTATAAATATTTTTAAAAAAAAGAAATTTTAAACGACGAAAAATTTGCAAAAATTTGGATATTTTTCAACCTGTGTAGCCTGCCTATATTTATTCATTGTTTAGAGGTGCCCAAATTGGGAGGTTTAGTTGTAAGATATAAAGAGGAGTAGATCACTTAGTTATGGTTCTCGCACATCATTCGAGGACATGTGATTACTTACAGTTGTTTATTACAGCATGGCTTTTCTACAAGACAGAAAGACAATCGCTATTTTTTTTTTTCCTGTTTTGGTGATTTAGACTAGAAGTTGTTTGTGTGAGGATTTTTCTGTAGGGGGCATTCGTGTTATATCCTATTGAGTTGAACGAGCCATTTATTTGTCACACAATGGATAATGATTATATTGCATGTTATGGATGATCATATGGGTGGAGTCGACTTTCTGGGTGACCAATTCAGATGAAAGTTTGCAAAATTAACACGTTATATAAACGCTAGATAGTGGAAAAAAAACCGATCCTGTTGCAAATGGCATTGGTTGTTTAATACTCGTACTACAAGTAGAAAGATGTCTATATTTTTTCTTAAATATTATACTTTATTAAAATTATATCCACTGATGTTATTAGTTTATTTATTTTTTCAGGGAAACCAAATTATAACTTTTTAGTCGTAACACTTAGGACAAAATGTCAAATTAGGAAAGGAAAAGAATGGTCTGTTTATATGAGAAATTAACTGTTTACGTCTCCATTTGCAATTATTTAAAGTTGTTACAATGTTTTTAAAAACTTGGAAACCTTAAATGAACGCTTCACTGCAGTACAGCTGTGCAAGGCAGTGAAGCGACCAGTTCTAATTAAGGAGCTTTCTTAACTAAAGCTTCACTGCAGTGCAATACTGTACTGCAGCAAAGCTACCATTTTGTTTCCCTGTTCTTAAAAACATTGTAACAACTTTAAATAAATGCCAATGAAGATGAAAACAGTTGATTTCATATAAACAGACCATTCTTTTCCTTTCCTAATTTGACATTTTGTCCTAAGTGTTATGGCTAATAAATTATAATGTTGGTTTCCTCGAAAATAGTCGTAGGTAAAATCTAATAACACCAGTGTATATAGCATACAGAACTTTCTGAGTAACAGTATTATTGTAATTTTTATAACTGTAAGATTTAAGAAACAAAGTGGGTAGGTATTATTTTGGACCACCTAGCTTATAATGTGTTTTCAGTAACTGTTTCCAAGAAAATCAATAAAATACATTTATTAAAGCATATCTAGATATTTATTAAAACAAACATGTACATAATAAAAACGTTGGGTTAAAATTTAACCCAATATTGAGACCTATATGGACATACCAACATTGTTTTAACAATGGTTTCAATTTAAGTATAATAACCAAATGTTGGGTTAAATCGATATACCCAACGTTTAGTCACAGTTATTAACACAGGTTTTGTTTAAAATATGGGCATATTTTAACCAAAACCTGTGTTAATAACTGTGAGTTGTTAACACTCTTGGGTAACTTTAACCTAATTACATTTGGTTGTTATACTTAAATTCAACCCAATGTTAACCCAATGTTAATATGTCAATATAGCACTCAATATTGGGTTGAATTTTAACCCAAAATTTTTAGTGTGTACATTGCAGTTTTAACAAGTAATTTAAATAGTCTGTTCAAACTGATCAGTATAAAATATGTTATTTGTGAAATTAAAAATAAATTTATTAAGTTTTCAAGTAAATGTGGTAACAATGTTAATAATAAAACAGGGTCTACATCTTCACCATGATTTCAGCAATTAAGTTCTATCTATCATCGACCCATTTTGTTTCCTAATTCCAGTCATTATTTCCTAACATTTGTGGGAAAACAGAGGTTTCACCATAGGTCAAAACCGAAATTTTCACCACCAGCAATTATAATAGTCGAAAGAGTTAAATTGTGACTGTTTCCAAGACAGCCATTTTGACAATGGCGTCGAGGTATCTTTTAATTGCTGTCGGTTTCGTTTGTTTATGGTTGAATATATGCAAATGGTCTTTTGTTCGTATAGGATGAGAATGAAAACTGCCAAAAGGCAACAAAAGGAGAAGCTTTTATTGTGCCTCATATGGTCACTGATTTCTGCTCGATTTCCAAGAGGCTTTTAAACGCCCGTTTTGCATCAAATGTCGACTTTTAAAAAATAATTATAAGGCCTATATGTATACACTCTTAACACTGTTTGGTCTATAAAGTAGGACCTTACGGGAGCATAGAGTATAGATGAAGGAAACTAACGTTTACTTAATTTCTGCTGAATATTAGAGTTTTAAAGGAAGCTCAGAATGAGTTTTATTATTGCCCCATGAAACGATGTTTCAGTTTTAAATTGCCCCGCGAACATAATAAAAGCTCAAGTGGATCCGTCATCAGTTTCTTTAACCCTCGTAATGCGAAACTATGTTATTCAGCCTGCGTGTTTTAGCCATAATAATAAACTTAAGCCGCTTGTATGTATACTAATTAAGTGCAATTTCAGCCTCAGACGGTCGTCAAATGGCGGCGTTTTAACATACTGAAAATGCCCTCGTTTATGATGGGAATTATACACCCCCCCCTTTTATCCTCCTTTGGACTATTCAAGATTCTTAGTCTTGGATTCGGAGAATTGGGATGAATTGAAAGTCCAAAAAATACGGGTTAATTTATACAGTTATAAGAAATCACAATTTTATAAATGGGGCTTACCTGCATTGCATTTAGATTTTGAGTATTTCCATGCTCGCGTTCGTTATAACGAGAGGTCTGTTTTTACACTTGTATCGCTTTTTGGCGGCTTTAGTTTCTGTTTGACACCTAGCAGTTTTTAGTGAGTGAAATGCCATGGTTTCTTGCCCCCAACAGTATTTCTGTCTTCTAATAAAAACCAGGAATACCATTTTTGCCAAATAATGCTTTGCAGTTTTTTGAGTACCCCTTAAATAAGCGTTACAATGTTTTAAGATATTTACTTTTAAAACCAACTCTTTAATTAAGGGAGAAAGGAACTGCATGTTTTGCTATGAGGAAATTTTAAAACATACTTTAAAAAAAACTACTTGTTATAATACAAAAATAAAAATTGATAAAAATGTAGTATTTTTGTAGCTATATACTGCATGATCAAAATTTCATACTTTTCCCATTTATAGGGAATTTTTAAAAAAAATTAAAAACTAAAATACGCCACTAAGAGGCAGCAGGTACTCGCACGTTGTATATATATATTCCGAAAAAAATGAAACGTATTTTAGTTTTTAATTTTTTAAAAATTCCCTATAAATGGGAAAATTATGAAATTTTGATCATGCAATAGCTACAAAAATACTGCATTTTTATCAATTTTTTATTTTTGTATTATAACAAGTAGTTTTTTTAAAAGTAGGTTTTAAAATTTCTCCATAGCAAAAACATGCAGTTCAGTTCCCCCTTAATGGAAATATGAATATTACGACACAACAAAATGTTCTTTGTCTCTGACCCCTTAAAACATCCAATTGGTGTTCGTTATTAATAGTTATAGAATATATAGTCAGAATAATAGTCATAGAAGGGACCAGCAGAACCGTTCGTTATATCGGATGTTTTTTGTACTTGGATATTTGTGACATAATGTAGGAATTTACAGTGAGAAAAAAACAAGAGAAATTTCTATTGTTAAGTGTAAAATTTTGAAATTATCGTTTCCTATATTATCTAATTAAAAGAGATTGTAATCATATATTCAAGTTTTATTTATATTTCATGTTTTCTTTAAATCATTTTAAGGGCGACACATTTACTGACAATGATATTGTTGGCCTAATATTGTCATTGTAATACTGACAATAAAACTATAATAAAACCTATTTCTATATTAATCTTTGCTTCATAAACTATTTAACCTAAAACGTTTTTTGAATTAACATCACTAACTTTTCTCAATGAGCAATCCTAATCTTTAGTTATCATTTTGTAAATTTTCGTTTAGCGAATGTAAAAATATTTAATGTTAGTGTCATGTTTTGTTTTCTATTAAATGACATTTTTACTTAATTCCTATAGATCTATTCTTAATGAATATTTTATAAATAAAAGTTTGGAAATGTATTGTTTATTTGCACTTTACATTTGCCTCATTATTGAAAAACACTTTTGCCAATGTATTAATCTGTAGAATAATGAACCCAAACTAATGATCTAATGAAACATTTGTATTGGATTTGATCCGTGTTCTCAACATACAATGTTAGTATACTTTGACCCATGTGGTTAAATGAACCCTGAAATGGGCTGTTGAAGTCCAGTTTATCAGTACATTTTGTCCATATCTATCCCAAGAGCTTTTCGTTAAAACCCTAACGAAGCAGAAACCATTTAGCTTTGTATCATAAAGCACTGATGCATTGTTTTATTCTGTTTTCAGTTCATCATCACTTCATCTGATAGGTCCGATTTTATGTTGAACGTGTGAGATTGATCACCTAAGAAAAGCACATTGTATATTTCATCAAACTGCCATCTTCAATCAACCAATCAGCATTGCCAGTGTTATTGAAGTATCTTTAATGGTAAGTCATTGCCTTATTTTCCTATTTTTAACTAATATACTACATGTTAGTGACATTTGTCTATTAAAACATGAAATAGTTTTACACAATTTAATGTTCCTGCAAAAAGGATTACGACAAATTAAAGTATTTGTTAAGTTTTAATTGAGAGTAGACATTTACAGTTACTTCACATTGCATTTTCTAATAAGTCTTATTTTTTAACATGTTAGTAATCTTTGTCTATTAAAACATGGAAATGTGTTTCACAAATTAATCTTCAAACACAAGGATTTTGACAAATGGAAGTAATTGTAAAGTTTTAATTGAGAGATGGCAATTACAATAACTTTCCATTATATTTTTTAATAATTGTATTAATTTTAAATTGTCAGTGATACAATTTATTTAATTAACTTTGAAGTTTGCAGTAACTTCCCATTGTATTTTCTAATAATTTTATTATGACAATATATAATACAATTTAATTATGGCTATGTCAATAGGTTTTAATAAATTAAGATCAATATATGTGTAATAATCCATATAATATTATTACACGGAATATATAAAAATTAGGCATAAGATTATCCATTTTATATTTATTTTTAACATATTTTAAGAAGACTTTTTGAGAGGATTTTGATCTCTAAATTTGGTAGTTTTTATATTAAATTGCATGTGAATCTTTATAGTATAATAAGTAATATAGCCCATTGTTTAATAGCCAGACCAAAATGCATTATTTTTTAAAATTCATTTTGAAATTCGATCACAATTCTTGAAATCCAGGTCTCTATTGTATGTGTGGGGTAACTTGCAATCCATAAATAGTCATTTAACTTGCAAATCACAAAGTTTAAGGCTTCACAGATATTGTTGTGATATACCATTATCATATCAAACTGTCACATAATCTGATAGAAACGTGCACATCCTTCCGTCATTCCTACTTATCCAGCATAAATTCATATTGTGCCGAACTCAGTAAACCTACTTTTCATCTAAAAGGTGTTGAGGTTTATGCCTGAACTGCTTTTGCATATGATCTTGAGATTCAGCATTTGTCATTTGTTTAAGTATATACTACATTTATTGTTCTGTGGCGAATTCTATCCAGTCTTAGATGGAATAATAAAATGGATGATAATGTTTCTAATTACACTGAAACCATGTAACATTATTAGTTAACCCTTTCATGCCAAGTGTTTATTATAATGTGGTACTTTAAAGTACCAAGGGCATGAAAGCATTAAGGTTACAAAAACCTGAAAATTAGGTCAAGGGACGGGGCTATTCCATAATTTCTGGTTTTCCCCAAGTTCTATTTGAATTCAGTGTGGAAAGCATGTTTGCAAGTTACCTCTTATCATTGTAAAGATACCTTTTCAAATGTCAATAAACTACAATTACAAGGAAATGGATACTCAGTGAATTCATGAAAACCTTTTAATCTACTTTTCCCTTTGGGTACCCTTAACTACCCAAATTCAGCAAAACCCCATATTTAATCGCACCCATTCAAGTTTAGTTTTTGGTTGTCATAATAAACTCGCGCATTGCGTATTATAACTTTCTATGATATTTATACAATTTGCAGTTGCTTTTGTCGTTGTTGCATGGGGTCAACTTGGCCAATGTTGTTATTTGCCGAATTTATTTTGTTTTCGTATTAATTTCATGAAGCGAAATGTCTGAGACCCTCGTGTGGAACTTCTCTTATTTGATTGCAATAATCCTATTTGGGAGCGAGATATTTCTGTACATTTGTGTGCCCTAGCATTAAGGTTTGCCTGATTACAAAGTATTATTTTTCCATCACCATGGGAACCCTTGAGCCTGTGCTCATATTGATGAACTAGGGGCTTTAACCCTGCAACCAGACAGCCAACACATTCCCATATATGACAGTAGAAAAGGATTTGATCGAGAAAAGGACTTAATAAGCATCCTTTTGCCATTGATGGAGAACACCTCTGTATTAGACCCCTATCTAACATCCTCCTCCAACAACCCTTAACACACAAAACATCACTCTCTACTCACTAAAAGTTATTAACGCGGTGCATTATGCGGTCCAATTAGCTAACTGATAGTGCTAACAGTTGTCTTATATTGATCCAGTTTGGTAGCCATTTTTTTGGTGGAATTCATTCCAAAACTAAGCTGATGAACTCGTTGCTAAATAATGTTGTTTGATTATGGAAGGTAATCAGTAGTGATTACTGCCTTTAAGGCTTTGGCGGTTAGGTTCTATCAAATATGTCTAATATTAATACATGAACTAACTATATTTGTCTATAAATTTGACAGATGTGAATTGGGTATTTTTGTAAAAGTATAAATTTAAATGTACTCAATTTTGATGTTTCAATATGAAACATAAATTTCCTAACATGTACATAATAACTTTAAGAAACTTTCTTCAGCTCATTATTTATAAGTTTGGTACAATATTAAAACTTCATGGCTTTTAAACATTAGGAATACCAAACTTTTGCATTTATTCATGTAAATTTTGTTTTTGCTACTTTATTTTCAAACTGGAGCTACCAAACTTAGTGGGATTTTTGCTATACATTATCCTAAAACTGCATGGTATTTAAACATTTAGAATTGTTATAGGAACTAGTGGTTATAGGATTTGGGTGGCTAGAGATGGGTAGCTTCCATCTGGGTACCACTATGTGAATTGGGTATTTTTGGAAAAGTATAAATTTAAATGCACTAAATTTTGATGTTTCAATATACAGAAACTTATGAAACATAAATTTCCTGACATGTACATAATAACTTTAACAAACTTTCTTCAGCATATTATTTATTAGTTTGGTACAATATAATAACTTCATGGCTTTTAAACATTAGGAATACCAAACTTTTGCATTTATTCATGTAAATTTTGTTTTTGCTACTTTATTTTTAATCTAAGGCTACCAAACTTAGTAAGGTTTTTGCTATTCATTATGTGAAATTTATCCTAAAACTTTATGGCATTTAAACAACCAAATTGTTAAAGTATACCACTACTTCACCATATGACCTTTAAGATTTATGCTAATTTCAGTAGCATCTCATCAGATAAATTGGTGTTGGGTTACTAGTCTTAGAGACCTTCAACTTACATGTAAAAGGGCAAAGAGGCCAAAAACGTGCCAATATTTACAAATACTGGTCTGAAGACCATTTCTCAAAGTCTGTTATATAATACCACTCACTTAATGATGAAAAATGTAATTAATATACCAATATATTTCAGGCTTTAGATTTGTTTATTAAGTTTTTTTCTTTTTTAAAGTATTAAGTTAAGGCTTCAATATTTTAGGGTTAATTTTGTTTTAGAGTGAGTATGACAAAGAAAAAGGTGTACTTTTCTCAGAAGTTATAAATGAAGAATTAAGATAACTTTGCTATGGCACTTTTCTCAGCAGTTACAAATGTTATATCAAAGCCAAATATCTTAGCCTAGTCTAGTAAAATTTTATCACATTGAAGTACTTCAGTGTCCCTATTGTTTTAAAGCTGTTGATTGATATAACACAATGGTTTCAACAAGGTGATTTCCAGTTAAAATTTTAATGTTGTTTTCGTCCCCTACAGTTGATATATCGTCGTTATTTTGGCGTTCAATATTAGCTCTGTCTCATGGTGAAAGATAAAGAACCGTTATTCTTTACGCTTAGTTAATTTCAGCCCTGCAGGACAAATAAAAGTTAGTTTCCCATGATGACTCCAAGATGGAGTATCAATCTGTCAGGACCATAAAAGCCCCAAGGCCCAACGTCAGCCATGGCCAATAATTGGGTAATATTTATCTCTCTCATCTTTATAGCTTAAGACAAAGGCCTGCAGGAAAACATTTTTAATGTAAGATAATTGGGAAGAACGGCATTTAATTAAGGGACGAAATTAGTCTACTGTGTCCTTCATCTAAATTAGATTTATGATCAAACACTTTTTATATAACTTCGTCAATATTGTTTCAAAAAGCTTTTCGGTAGCCATTTTGAAGCGCATAGAACTCATCAGAAAACCCTAAATCAAAATGACTGGATGATATGGTAAAAAAAGTTACAAAGTTTTCATGTAAGGGGGTAGTTGGTGAATTTCATTAAATATATTAGTACAGTGAAACCTGTCAGATTGAATACCTTTATAAAGTGAACACCTCCCTAACTTAAACAATTTTGGCTGGTCCCGGCTGCAGCTTTGTAAAGTACAAATGTACAAAATATAACACTAGATTTTGTTTAATATTAAAACGTTATGGCTAAATGAAATAGGCAAGCATATTTTGTTCTCGCACTGTACTAGTGGTCACGAATTCTATCTCACATTCAATTTTACAACAATTTTTAAGCCGACTATTAAAATCCTTTTGATTTCTGAGTCGAGACGGATTTATTAGACACTCCTGTTTATTTTTTTATGATGGCCTTGATGTGATATGACATTTCATGAAACCAATTTTAGATTACATTTGTATGTAAGACCACTCTCAGAACGAAATCGTTTTTCGTTAGATATAGACTGTAATTGTTTAGCTCCAGTTGTAATTCCAAAGATGAAGAGTTTTTTTTTGTGTGAAGCCATCAGAATTTAATATCTAATGAAAATAATAAGTGTGTGAAATGAATTTCATTGAATCCGATGAATTCCTCCTGGACTTATGTTGCTCAAGAATGCTTTTGAAAAAAAGGACAAAAAGTGAGGAGACTTTCAATTGTCTTTCATTGTCTGAGTGCTCCTACAATCACTTGTGAGAGATCAGTTTCTTGGCATTGTGTCCTCTATACACAGGTTGGATAGAAGTTATATAATAAAGGAAATAACAGAAATAACGCAATAAAATTTTTGTTTTAATCGAATTTCAACGGATTAAAGACAATGGGAACAGATGAGACCACTCAAACATATTACAAGAAACAACCTCTTAAGTTGGGCATTTTTGTGTTTGTAAATATGACATACATTAAATGTAAATGTAGATCCTAAAAGCTTAACGACTGAATAGTTTAAAATTTATAAAAGCTGTAATTTGTATATAAATGTACCATTTAATAGCTAGATTAAGCCACTATAATTTTTTAATATTCATTTTTGTAAAATGTTCTTGTTTTTTCAACAAATTAGTTCCATATTTAATGGCAATAGTGTAAAAGTAGAATTTTTCAAAATTATTAATCTAAATATGAACTTTTATTAATGTTACATTAAAAAAAATGATAAGAAATGATTAAAATGATTTTTCAATAAATTTACTACATTTTTACCGGGTCTTAATTTAAAGAAAATGGTTTTGATGTACTAAGTTTCAATATTAATATAATATTTAGTAAATTGTATCCAGAAAATAAGTTATTTTTATGATGCTTTAAAAGTGCAAATTTAAAAATTTTGAATGCTTAAAACATTGTTTAGATTTTTTATAAATGTAAACATAAAAATAATTGAAAAAGTGAAATTGAATTTAAATATATCGATTATTTTAATCTGAATTTTATTCATGATAACAGTAGTCAATTTAACATTTTACAGTATGAAATAATTTTTTTAATAGTTAATAAAGCCAAGTGATGTCCTATATTTGCTGGTTAACAATGATATTTTTGTACATTCCCATTGTGATATCTGCAGAATTGTTGATTTTGAACGCAGCGCCCAACTTACAGAGGTGCCCAAAAGAGGAGGTTGCGCCGTATGTATCTATCCCATTTTCCCGCAATCCTATTAGGACCTGTCTTTATATGGCCCCATGAAACAATAGAAAAATGATGGAATGACACTTATGACATCACGATGACGTCAGCAGTTAAAATGATGACGTCAGTGACCTAAAGCGGTGACGCAATTTCAAATCTTTCCGGAAAACTGTTTAAATTGCTTTCTCTATAAAATGCCATGTCTAAAAATAAAAACCTTTATGGCATCTGCCTTTTTTTTATTTAATTTAAGACAAATCTAATTTGGTCAATTTTCAGGAAATGTTTTCTAGCTTTTAATGATTAATTTTTATTTTTTTGCTTTTATTGAGTAAAAGATAAGAAACGGTTTTAAAGATGAGCATTTATTGAAGTTTTGTTAATTAATTTTAACATTAAGTGGTAAGAAATATATTCAAAAATAAAGAACTTAGGTAATATATAAAAACAATCAAGTGTTGAATAAATTCATCATTATAAACTAAATATTTTGATCTGTACATAATTGAACAATTGAAAACATTTCTTGGAAATTCCCTAGTTGATAGTTTCAAACTTAATTATTTTTTTCTGACCATCTAATTAAAAGAATGAGGCTAAATGGACATTAGGGACTTGTAAGATAAGGAGCACTTTGTAGTTTGTTAATTAAAATTAGTATTTGATATAATACATTAAATACGTTTCGTTTAGCCAAAAATTAACAAATCATAAAGGAGATTAATTTGATTATTTCATGAAGTTTCCAAATAACATCCGCATTTTATTTTTAATACAAATTTTGTTTTAACTGTGCACATTTGTTGGTAATTAAGATGGTTGACATCTTAATTACCTAAAATATAACATGATTCATTAAGGATAAAACTATATTATTATAAAACCTTGAATGTAAAATATATATGTGAATGTAAGAAAATATTTTAATCCTGACCAAATATTTCTGAAAGACTTATTAAATGAAATTTCCATCCACTTATTTCTGGTAATAGACTGTTTGTAAACTAATAATCTCGAGGTACATTTTATTTAAATTTATTAGAAATCATGAGTTTAATATTGAAAATATTGCAATATTCTTAGAAATTATAGTAATATTTATTAAAATAGACTATTTGTAAACTATTTATTTCGATGTACATTTTATTTAAATTTATTAGAAATCATAAGTTTAATGTTGCTAAAAATATTACCATATTTATAGAAATTGTAGCAATATTTATGAAAATAGGCTATTTGTAAATTATTTATCTCAATGCACATTTTGTCAGATTCTTAGAAATTGTGTTATTAATTATGAAAATAGACTATTTGTGAAATATTTATCTCGATCTATTTATTTATTTCAATTTATTAGATATCATAAGTTTAATGTTGCTGAAAATATTATATATTTATAGAAATTGTAGAAATATTTATTAAATTAATAGGCTATTTGTAAATAATTTATCTCGATGCATATTTTGTTTAAACTTATTAGAAATCATGAGTTTAATGTTAAAAATATAGCAATATTTTTAGAAATTGTGGTAATATTTATGAAAACTATTGTAAACTATTTATCTCGATGTACAATTTCCTATTAAAAATGTGCGTTTTCTTTTTGTTTAATTTCTACTCAACTGATACTAAATGTCTACTAAATATTTCAAAACCATTTCAAATCTAAAAGCTAAAAACCGAAACTCTATTAAGGTTATAAATGTTGCATTAAAATGCAAAGTTTTAGATAGCCCTAGTGCTTCTTTAATGTACTTAAACCACAAAACCAAATGCACTTGACAGATTAAATGGACATCTGGACATCTGTCCATAAAAATATTTTCGAAACACTTGGTAAAAAAGTAAGATTGGGAATGGGATTGAAAATTGACAGCTGGACAGTGACCAACATGACAGAAATGATTGGGATGTTAAAAGGGCTAGTGGTCAATAGCTGGACATTGAGGCTGGCAACAGCTGTCTTCATTCAAAATCCGATAATAGACACAAAGAGAGAAAAGGTGATTTACTTTTAAGTGCTTCACCAATGTCCAAGTGGAAAAAAAGATAAGCATTTCAACTTAGCACAAAACAAATGCTGAGATTTACAAGCTTTACAAAAGCTTTACAAAAGATTTACACTGGTGGAAAATTACAAATCAACATGTACATCTGTAGTCTAATAAATTTTAAATGTTGAATATTATGCAATGTTTAAAACTATCAGGTATTAAATTATAAAATATTAAAGTGTGTTGAGGCTACACTGAACACCCCATTTCCTATATGGGTTTCCTATGGGTAATTTTCTTGACGAGCCCAGCGCATTTTCTAAATAAAATATTGGGGAAATAAAATCTGGTAAAAATACTGTGTTTATAGATCTAGGGAACAGAGACCATGTTTTTTTAATGAAAATGTCCCTTAAATTTTAAATTTAATAAATAAGAAATAAATTTTAAATGGGGATCTCACGTGGCTAAGTCTTTGTTGCCACCTGGTGTCAGCTAAAGGCGTTTTTTGGAATTACGAGATGAGCAAATTAATTCTACCAGTTAAGGTGTATATGTTAATTTTAAAGCATGAATTATTTATCTAGCTAGGGCACAGATACATTTATATTAACTAATCTTTAATATTAAGCAAGTAATCAATACATTTTAGAAACGCGACTATAAATTGCAGGTAGCTTACACCAGGTGGCAGCAAGACTATGCAAAACACCCGCGAAATTTTACAAAAACATTTTATTTATTAATTTTAACAATAACCAGACATTTTCATAAAAAACATGGTATCTGTGCACTAGATCTATGAAAACACACATTTATCTAATTTTTTGTTACCCAGAATTTGAATTTGAATAGACGCTGGGCTCGTCAAGAAATTTACCTTTAGGAAAAGGGGTGTTTAAAGCAGCCTTAAAGTAATGAAATTTAAAAAAAATGTGACATGAAAATATTCAGATTCTTATGCCACAATTTTATACAAAATTGTAGGCAATCCTTAACAGCATATATATGTACATTAATCCTAAGAGAAAATTAGATATTGATTTGAGAATCTTGTAATGTTTTTATGTAAAACATGTTTAAAAAGCAACTAGGACTAAATTTTGGACTAATCTTTAGCTAAAGATATTAATTAATTTACTCGAGACTTCTTAAAATATATAAGCTGGTTATCTAGTAATTGAAATTACTACATAATTGGTTTATTTATCCAATGATTTTAATAAAATCTTATTTTTAAAGATACATGTATGTAGATCTTTAAACATTAAGGTGCAGTAAGGATTTAATGGAAACTATTAACTTAGTTTTAATGAAACAATATTAAGAATACATTATAATGAATATTAATAAAATATAAAACCAATTGGACCTGATATAAAACACATTTGATTTGGATATTTTGCATTGATTTTTTGGAGCAAATCTCAAGGAATTAAAAAAATGCTTTTGATTAGTCGATTATAATTTAAGATATTTAGCTTAATTACTAAAAAGATTATCAATTTCATTAATGAAAACCTGAACTTAAATTGTGCCTGGCCCTCTCTGCTATTAGTTTTAAGTTTAGAACAGATAAAACCTTATTTTTATTTTCATTATTTTCTCCTTTCGTCGTTTCAATATTAATTACAACGTTTAAGACATCATAAATAATGGTCTTATCCCTCGTAATTAAGCGAACAGGGCTCCATTTCTGGCAAATAATTGATATCACTGTTTGCTAGCTTTGATTGGTTACAAAACTGCTGAAACCGATGTTCCTGTATTTTACAGGAAATTGTTTTCGGCGCTAAAAGGCAGGAGGGGAAATCCCCTTGTTTTATTAATGATCCCTGATTGTGCTGCTCACGAAACTGAAACTTAATAATTAATTCATTTATCAAGAGTAATTAATTGACCTCAGATCCGCCCTGTTTCTTGTTGCACAGCGCCCTCTACGACGCTTCAGCTTAGGATCCAATCGATATATGTGCTACAGGCTAAAGATATAAAACTTTTTGAACTACTAAGTTCTATTCATATTATTTTTTCCCAACCCCCTGCTGCCCCCAAATGCACAGTTACACAGAAACCTGTAAATAGCAAACCTATATAGCGATGACCCTGACAGTAGCGATAGCTCAGTCGGCACGGTGTGTATGGTCATCACTTTAGCTGAACCTGCAACTAACACTATCCCTCCAAATAGCACAACTTCTGGTTTGGTCCAAATTGTTTCCAAACCAAACCTAATCATTATAATCAGTCACTAACGCGTTGGCCACCCAAACAAAACGATGTCCTTCTCTACATTTTGACTATCGTATGTTTGGTTTCGATGTCAGCCACGAGGTGGCATTGCTAGCGTGTTGGTTACCCAAACGAAATGATGTGCCGCTTTACATTTCGATTATCGCATGTTTGGTTGCGATATCAGCCACAGGGTGGCGTTGCTAGCGCATCAGCTACCCAAACAAAACAATGTGCCGCTCTACATTTCGACGAACACATGTTTATAGTTTTGATGTCAGCCGCTAGGTGGCATTGGTAGCGCATCGGCCACCCATGCAAAACGTTGTGCCGCTCTACATTTCAACAATCGCATGTTTGGTTTCGATGTCAACCGTGAGGTAGCGTTGCTAGCGTGTCGGCCACCCAAACAAAACGATGTGCCGCTCTACATTTCGACTTTCGCACGTTTGGTTTCGATGCAACGCCTCTAGGTGGCATTGGTAGCGTATCGGTCACCCAAGCAAAACGTTGTGCCTCTCTACACTTCGACTTTCGCATGTTTGGTTGCGATATCAGACACGGGGTGGCGTTGCTAGCGCGCCAGCTACCCAAACAAAAAATGTGCCGCTCTACAGATAAATAGATAGATGCTTTTACTCCTTTCAAACGGAGGGCCAAAAATTGGGCCAATGAGCACTAGTGTGCCACTCTATGTAGTGCTAATTATATATGCTATTGAGGGGGTCGTGAGGCATCCCCTTGGGGAGGGTTTGTATGTCGTAATTGGCGCCATTTTATCAGTCGGTCTTTCACTCCAGGTATAAATTCCGCTTTATGCTTGTCGGAGAGTCCCAGAAGGATGGACAATGGTACGTCCTTCCAAGTTTCCGGGATAAGGCCGAGTGCCTGGACATTTCGACAATCGCATGTTTAGTTTCGATGTCAGCTGCGAGGTGGCGTTGGCCACCCAAACAAGAGATTGACTCAAGGTGTACCTACTGGTTTACCCTTATTCTGTGTCCATAGTTACTAAGAACAGCAATCACCTACATTTGGACCTCACAGATCATCAAACTCAAAATGTTGAATCCCTCAGAGCACTTTTTAAAAAAAAAAAAAATAAAAGTAACAAGCTACTTACAAAATCTTGGACATCAATACTATTAGTATAATTAACACATGGTCTTCAAAAATTATCTAGCAGGTTAATAAAAGTCTAGATAGTGCAAATGGAGGAGTTTTCACTAGTGTATTGCGCATGTGCAGTGTACATTGAGCGCACCTCGTGGCGAAAATTGTAAGCTTAGGTACGAGATTTTTTTTTCAGCAATTACACGTCTGGATTATTAGGTTAATGAATTTAACGTTAATAAGCCTCATTAAGCAGGGTTTTTTGTCACTCCAAAGATAAATATGTTTAGAAAACTAGCGGAGAATGTTTTAATAACAAGACAATTAGATGATAATTGGACTTGGACTACGAGTTTATCATTACTCCCCAAAATAAATGATACATGGCTAACAAAATTTAGGGAGTTTTCAACACCAAAGGCCTTCAAATATTATGTAGAGAAGTTTATCAGTAAAGTTAAAT